>WNGS01056685.1:0-15889 GCA_020271785.1 Procambarus virginalis
GATTTTGCCGTGAGGTTTGGTACCAGGATGCATGGTGAGGCCCAAGGGGACTCACAGGGGGTAGCCAGTCCATGGTCCAAGAGATACTGTACCTCAGCACGCATGACTTCCGTTTTGCTAGGGCTGATTCTGTAGAACGGTTGCGAATCGGCTGGGTGTCAGGTAGCAGTTGGATGTCGTGCCGAGTCACAGTACACTCTTGGGGATCATCTCGAACAACTCCTGATGTCTCTGATGATTTGATGAGTGAAGCACTATTATCGTCCTGAAAATGATTGTGAAGGTTAGTAAGGATTTCGAATTAGAAAGCGCTCTCTCAGTGTCAGTGTTTTCGGAAGGAGACAGGGAAGGTCTCACTGTGGCTATATGGTCCTGTAAATGTAGAATAGGTGGTTAGCACAGTGGGAGGAACACCCTGGTAAAGTTTAAGCAGGTTAATGTGGCACAGCTGGGTCTTCCGCCGCCTATCAGGGGTCTCGAGAACGTAGTTGAAGTTGTTCCGGCACTCCTTAACACGGTAGGGTCCTGAAACCTGTTCTGCAAAGGAGAACGGGATAGGGAAATAGGCAAGAACTAAGTCTCCCGGTTTAAACTTCCTTACTTGGCAGTGCTGGTCGTAACGAGTCTTCATCCTCTCTTGGGCTTTCTGTAGGTTGTTGCTAGCAAAGGAATGGACCCTCTCTAGAATGTGTCGGAGGTTTTGAAGATACTGGGGCACATTCTGATGCTCACTGAAGGTGGCATCACGTAGAGAATCCTTGAAAGCCTTGAGGTGTACGGCACTTACGTCCGTAGAGCATCTCATAAGGAGATACTCCTAGTGACTCGTTGGGAAGACTTCTGAAAATACACATAATGAGATCAAGTTGCCTATCCCAATCCTTTGAGGTCTCATTGCAAAACTTTTTTAAGAGTGCCTTGATAGTCTGATGACTACGCTCGAGAGAACCCTGTGAAGCAGGATGATAGGGGCTGGACAGTACCTGTTTGATGTTGAACTCCTCCAGAGTCCGTTTGAAGAGATCACTGGTGAAGTTGGTGCCACAATCGCTCTGAATCTCCCTCGAAATCCATACTGGGTGAAGATTTCAGTAGATTCTTCACCACTGTAGCAGCCGTAATATTTTTCACTGGAACTGCTATCGGAATCTGGTGGTAGGACACAGGATGTTAAGATATAGGCGTTGCCTGCACTGGTCCGAGGCAAAGGACCAACACAGTCAATAATAAGTTTGTGGAACGGTTCCTCAGGCACCTGGATGGGTATCAGTGGTGCTCTGGGAATGGAACGTTCGGTTTCCCGGCTAACTGACACACGTGGCACAGTTTGACATGTTCTTGACGTCGTTTACCATACCTGGCCAGTAGTAGTCTTGCCGAATTCCATGGTAAGTCTTGTTGAACCCGTAGTGTGACAAGCTCCGTGGGCCAGGTGTAGAATCGTGGGCCGCAGGCTGGTAGGAATCACTAGTTGTTCAACGTCTGCCCACGTCCTCGTCCTTCAGTTTACTGGGTCTATACCTGCGATAGAGTAATTCGTTCTCCAAGAAGAACCCAGGAACACTGTCGGATTGGGTCTCAGCCTGAAAGAATAATGGTGTCAAGGTAAGATCTCTCTTGTAACTTACGGAACTCCAAGCGGTCAGATTAGGGGGTAGTTTCGAAGGGTCTTGCGAGACAGCGGTAGTAGTAGAGTCTGCTGGCTGCGGCGTGCTGCTTGAGCACGGGTGGTCACCATAACAGGAGGAGAACCTTCATCACTCTCTTGAACCTTTGCTGGAACAGCTCAAAAATCGGGTTATCCAACACAGAGTTGCTCACCTGGGATATGTCCTTGACGATCAAGTTGGTCGGTTGTTGGTCTTCTGCCAAGTCGTTGCCTAGGAGAAGTTGCACTCCGGCATGGGAAAAGGTTTTTCCCTGACGGCGACTTGGACTTCACCGGTCACGAAGGGACAATCCAGGTGGACTCTGGCGAGAGGATAAGGAGTAGTAGCAGTAAGGTCAGTGATGAAACAGTCTCTCCTGTATAGGCGACGTTGGCACAGCCGATTTCAAGACGATCGATTGTAGAGCTGCTGTGTCTCGCAAGATCTTAGTCCGAAACGTCCCTCTGAATCTGAACCGTGGGTAGAGATAGTTCCTGGATATAGATGTTTGCTAAAGAGAGACAGATCATTAACATTAAGACCAATATTCATTACAGGCTTACCGGACTTAGGGTGAGTAGGTTTAGACTTAGTGGGTTCTGTGTTACCTTTGGATTGGGACTTACCACATTTTTCTATGGTATGTCCATAGAGTCGACAATATCTGCAGTACAGTTGAGAGGTACCTTGATCTGGGCTCGCTTTCTCGTAACTGTACCAAGACTTCTTACTGGTAGGTTCTGGTGTCAGCCGGTGGATGAGGCTGTAAGTGTCAGCTGACTTCGCGCACTTCACCAAATCGGTCTCTTCTTTGTCCGCTAAGTATAGGCGGACAGGAGGAGGTACACGTCTCAAAAATTCTTCAACCAGTATGAGGTTGACAAGCTCTGGAAAAGTAGAGACATGTGCTGCCTCCAGCCATTTCATGAAATATCTCCGTTTGGTGTTAGCAAATTCTAAGAAGGTGGTGGTACTTGCCTTGACGTAGTCACGGAACTTTCGTCGATAGCTTTCGGTGGAGAGAAGGTAGGCGTCCAACACAGCTTGCTTCAAGGTGGTGTAGTCGTTTTCTGATGCCAAAGTGCTGAGGGTGACGGCTGCTCTACCTGTTAAATGTACTCGGAGAAGGGTAGCCCATTGGTCGTCAGGCCAACTAAGTTGATTAGCAAGGGTCCAAAAGTAGTGAAGAACACATCAACCTCCGTTTCTATGAACGGGGGTATTAACTTACTTGCATGGGAGACATTGAAACTGGGAGGAAGACTAGCTGCAGCTTGCTGGAGTTGAGCTTGGTGTGCAGCGTCCCTCGTGAGTTCTCGGTCACGACATTCTAGAACTATTTCTGCCTGCCGTTTGTCGTGTTCACGTTGTATCTCGAGTCGCTGTTTGTATAAGGCCAACTCACGTTCACTTTCTTCCTTCCGGATGGAAGCTGCTTCCTTGGCCAGGGCTGCCGCACGCTCCTTGAGGCGGATTTCTCTTTCTTGTTCTTCCCCTTCTGATTACAGCTTCACGCTCTTGTTCTTCCTTTCTGATGTCAGCTTCACGCTCTCTGATTGCAGCTGCTTCCTGTTGTTGCTCCCGCTCGATCTTAGCAAGTTCTAGCTTGAGCTTTATTGCTGTCAAATCATGCTTCTCTGAAATGATATGTTGTTCGTGAGTATTAGAATCTATAATACCTTCATCCGCAAGATAATCTAAAATTATATTATGTATGGCATACTTGTTGGCTCCAGGGGGAACTTCCAACTGATACTCATGTGCAAGAGTTATCAATTCGACCCTTTTAGCATGACGCAATTTCTCTATTTCACCTTCTGGATCTGCCTTGAAAGTTTGGATACGAAACATGGTAAATAAATGAGACACGAATATACTGTGAGAATATGGTGAATGTCAGAAACAGGAAACGTGGCAACTGATACCTATCCTGTGGGGAATTATTAATAATTAAAGTTAATTCAAGATGGTAAATGATTAAAGTCGCAGGAAATCTTGTACCTGGTACTCACTGTGGGAGGATAAAAGCAAGAAAATCCTACTAATTAGTGAAAACTGAGTTTAAAAGACAAGTGAAACACTAAATGGCTTCAAAATAAATGAGGTAGTCCAAAAAATGTAGTCATACCTTGCCAAGTCACTATAGAACATAAGCAAAGGTACCCACTGAAATTGAATATGGTATTTACAGAATTAGCGAACTTCGTGCTCAAAAGAAAGAAAGCTAATTCCCTACCTTGAGTAAATACCATCAATCTGACCGACGAGTAGGGGTGCGAGTGTCAACTGGTGACGAGAACTATCGGCGAGGTCCCAACTCGCCAATAAATGGAGTCCGCCTGGAGCTGCCGTGGGGTACAGACGTGTCGTCTGGCCTCTGGTGGTTTGAGGTGTTTGCCGTTTTCGTCACCAGAGGGGGTGTGGGAGTTTCTGCCCCCCCCCCAGTTGTTGCTGCGGGCTGCGTGTTGACGTGGCGAGCTTACCATGGGTGGTCCCCTTCCATCTATCAAGCGCGTGAACTCCGTGGGCCTGGAGTTCACTGGTCGTGCTGGATATCCGGAAATAGCCGTGGTTCTGTGCGACTTGCTTCATGTCCCTGTGATGGACGTTGACGGTATTGAGCTTGTGACTGCCCATCGAGTTGTCATCAAGCTTGTGACGGAGGAAGTATACCGTGATTTTCTCAGTCGTTACGAGGGACGCTCGTTGTCGATGCCGGGTGGTGCCGGCTCTGTCTCCATATCCGACCGGAGTGGTGCGCTGACTTATGTCAGTGTGCATGGGGCGCCCCTGGAGTTTCCCGAGGATCTTCTTCGGCGTTACTTTCAGCGGTTTGGAGCGGTCATCAGTGTGAGGGTCAACACGATATCCTCTGGGAGGTATGCCGGGAGACGGACGAACATTCGCACCTTGGGGATGCGCCTGCGGTCGGATATTCCATCTTCGGTCCGGCTCCTGGGGTGCTACATCCGGGTGTACTATGCCCGACAGCCTCGGACCTGTTTCCGGTGTGGCCTGGTGGGGCATCAGGCTGCCGGGTGCGATGCGGCTCCGGTTGCTCCTGTCAACCTATTCCGGGAAGAAGATTTCCCTCCGCTTCCCCTGGACGAGGACTCCGGGGATGCAGTGACCGACCCGCTCGTTGTTGCGGCTACCCCGGCGTCGCCTGACGTTCCCCCGGATGTCGCCGGCCCTCCTCAGGATGTTGCGATGCCATCGGTGGATACTCCTGCTCCTGTCCCTGCTGCTCCAGTGGGCCTTTCTGCTGCGCCCTCCTCACCGTCTGCTCACCTGTCTTCAGCTGCTGCGCCTGGCCCTGCATCCTCGCCTCGGATCCCGGCTGTGCTGGGTGCTGGGGTGGCTGTGGGGTCCCCTGTTGTGTGTGGTCCGGTTCCCCCTGTGGTCGAGGCTGCTGCCGTTTTGCGGCGGACGTCAGTTCGTCCGGCTAGTAGTGCCCATGTTTCTGGGTCGGCTTCCGGCTCTGACGATCTCAGGCCGGTGCCCAAACGATCCCGGCCTTCGTCGTCTACCTGGGCCGATGTTGGGGACTTTAGTGACTGTGAGGCCTCGGGTGTGGATGGAGTGGTTCCGGTTACGTTGCTGGCTCCGCAGTTAGTGGTGGCGGACGTCCATGCGCCTGCTGACATTGGTGTCCGTGTCTCGGGTGTGCCTGCTGTTCCTTCTCCGCCGGGGGCCTCTCCGCGGTGGGGAGTGGTGGCCTCCGCTGCCGGAGTGGGTGGGGATGGTGGGTCTGGGCGTGGCCTGGTGGTGACCTTACGGAAAGATGTGCGCGGTTCGGTTCCCACGCGGTCGTCCGGTGGTGTGCCCGTGGGCGCTGGTGCCCCTGTGGTGGTGCCTTCTACCACGCTCCCTCCTCGGAGGTTGACCGTTGGGCACTTGGGGGCCGTGTCACCGAAGTCTGTGATGCCGTCGGGTCACTGGTCGCGGGTTGCTGAGCTACCTTTCGGCGATGAGGTGTGGGACCATGTACCGGTCACTCGGTTCCGGTGTGATACGGTTTGGGTGCCATGTTTGCGGGTGTTTGTGGCCAACGTCCCGGATAAGATGGCGTCCCCGGTGGATGGTCAGGACCCTTGGCAGTGGTTACGATGGGAGGCGTACCATGTACGCTTCTCTCGGGACGCGTTTCCGCGCAAATACGAGTGATTGTATTCTTTTGTGCTGTGTGCCCTTCTGGCTGTTTTGTCTGCCTTCTGGTAGTTTGTGCCCGTGCCTCTCCCTTTGTTTTGTGGCGAGGCGGGTGTTTGGGTGTGTGTGTGTCTGGCCTTCATGTCTTAACTTTCATGTTGTTAACGTGCCCTATGTGTTTTTTATTTTATGCTTACGTGTTGTATTAGTTTTTGTTTTGTATTTGTGTGGCTTATTGTGTGGTGTATGTTCTTATTGCATTTTTTGTAATACTTCCGTTTGTTCATTCTGTTGTTTTGTTCTCGGTCCTTCAGGCCGGTGTTTTGTTTTGTTGTTGTGTATGTAACGATGGTTTTCTTTTGATTGCGTGTTATCCATCTTGATTTTTGTTTTATACTGTTCTGTTTTGACATGCTCCTGTGTTTTGTTGTTTTGCATTTGTTTTATCTTTTGTACTGTCTTTTCAATGCCTTTCTCGAGTTTTGAAATTTGTTATACTGTACTGTCAGCCCTTCTGGCTGGTGGTTTTCTTTTTTTCCCTTGTTTTGTAATGTTTTTCTATGTTCTTAATTTGTTTTTTATTGTATTTAACTTGCATGCTTTGCATGTAAAAAAAAAAAAAAAAAAAAACTCGCCAATAATAGTCCGTGCTAGAGGATCTTTAGCCCTCTTTTTCCTCCTAGAGTCGGATTGCAGAATTTAGGTGCTATTGACCCGGAGACAGACCACAGTACCAGGGTACCTATGTGATAATCTGTCAAAAATGTGAGAAATATCTGAGGACAAAAGATGTTAAACACGGGTAATAACACGGAAGGGGAGACGACCAATTAAGAGTATGACTGAGGCCTACAGTCACCACGTAATCCAAAGTTGTCTCACACTCACCATATGCTACTCCTGTAATGCACAATATACACAGCACCATATAATAATAAACGTGATTAATGTAAATATTGAAAGCAAGGGAATGAAAGCCAAGTACGCTTACCACAATTACCAATACCTGAGTGCAGCTCCTAGGACAGGCCCCCAATTATATGTGACGGTAAAGTAGTGGAGTATGGTGGTCGGCAGTCTTCCACTGGCAGATGTTAAGGCCGGGCCACATATAAGAATTTAAAGTAAAAAAAAAAAAGAAAATAAAAAAGAATGACTGCGTGTTTGGTAATCTGTGGTAAGGTAAGGGAAGAGACATAAAACACAATAATAAACAATGCTCTTTAATGACATTAAAAAACAAATTGAAATAAAGGCAAAAATCTTGGCTTAAGGGTGCAAAACAACAAGTGGAAAAATAACTGAACATAAAACTAGATTACGTTAAAGGGAGGAGAGGAGACATACAATAACAAACAAAATTAATATTAGTGATATTAGTGCTGGGAATATATGCGCTAGCTATAAGCCTCTATTTGATCACACGAGGAGAGTCAACTTAGGTGTTCATAGCGTGAGAGCACAAGATATTCTGAGGATGGTGCAGCTTGCTGGCGTCGTTGTTGCTTCAGCGAGGAACTTGGTTGGAGAAGGGCTGTAGTGGCGTGTTTCTGCACGGCCAATGAGAATGCAGGACGGCTGCAAGTCGGTAGTTAGGCAGTTGAAGGGTTCGGCGCGTTGACCAGGTGTGCAGCAGGTGCTGGAGTGGGGGGGAGGAGGGAGTTGTAGGTGCGTGTGGCTGTCTTGATATATACGTTTAAGCCATTGAATAACGTATCTTGAATATTGTGTTGAACGGGATGCTAGCAGAAAGAGCAGGCTAAATCTCTGGGAAGAGATTATTATATTGTGACGGTAAAGTAGTGGAGTTTGGTGGTCGGCAGTCTTCCACTGGCAGATGTTAAGGCCGGGCCACATATAAGTATTACAAAGAAAAAAAAAGAATGACTGCGTGTTTGATAATCTGTGGTAAGGTAAGGGAAGAGACATAAAACACAATAATAAACAATGCTCTTTAATAACACTAAAAAACAAATTGAAATAAAGGCAAAAATCTTGGCTTAATGGTGCAGAACAACAAGTGGAAAAATAACTGAACATAAAACTGGATTACGTTAAAGGGAGGAGAAGTGACATACAGTAACAAGCAAAATAATATTAGTGCTGGGAATATATGCGCTAGCTATAAACCTCTATTTGATCACACGAGGTGAGTCAACTTAGGTGTTCATAGCATGAGAGCACTAGATATTCTGGTGAGAGAATTGCTGGACGGTCCTGACATTGGCTTGCGAGGAATGTGATTGGCGTGGAGCTGGAGTGGTGTGTTGTTGAACGGCCAATGAGAATGCAGAGTGTCCAGTAACAAGTAGTTTGTCTGGGACTGTAGCCGTCGGCACGACCAGGTGTGCAGAAGTGGGGGGGAGGAGGGAGTTGCAGGTGCGTGTGGCTGTCTAGATATATACGTTAAGCCACTATGAAACGTATCTTGCATATTATTGGGAACGTGACGCATATAGGGAAGAGCAGGCTCAATCTCTGGGAAGAGATTATTGTCACAACTCTCCCCCGAAGCCTGCGGTTCTGGTGAAGTCACGTTCTCGGGAGGTGGAGCAGGCTCTACCTCAGTGATGCTGGAGAGGGCGTCTGATATGATGTAGTTAGACTTCTGGGTGTAGCAATCTCCAGGCTGAAATGATGTAGCTGGCAAGCCCATTATAGAAGTAGTCGATGGTTGAGTTGGGCTGTCTGTAGGAAATGAAGATGGTTGTGGTCCATGTAGATGGTGGTGGACTGAGTACTTTGCTGGTATGGAGCAAAGTGTTGCCCGTTCAGGACGACGAGTAGCTCCTTGTTGCTCGTGGTGTCGTTTATGGTAGTTGGTACGTATAGTCTCTTCGCCTTGTTGTACCAGGTCACCCACGTTGCCGGTACCACTGGCGTCGCTATGGAGGATGGGAGACATGATATCTGGCGAGGCGAGAGAAGTAATAGAATATGATAAAGGAGCACAATTACTGTCCTGAAGGTGATTATAAATGTCAGTAAGGATTTCCGAATTAGAAAGCGCTGTCTCAGTGTCAGTGTTTTCGGAAGGAGAAGCAGGGAAGATCTCACTGTGGCTATATGGTCCTGTAAATGTAGAGTAGGTGGTTAGCACAGTGGGAGGAACACCCTGGTAAAGTTTAAGCAGGTTAATGTGGCACAGCTGGGTCTTCCGCCGCCTATCGGGGGTCTCGAGAACGTAGTTGAAGTTGTTCCGGCACTCCTTAACACGGTAGGGTCCTGAGAACCTGTTCTGTAAAGGAGAACCTGGGATAGGGAAATAGGCAAGAACTAAGTCTCCCGGTTTAAACTTCCTTACTTGGCAGTGCTGGTCGTACCGAGTCTTCATCCTCTCTTGGGCTTTCTGTAGGTTGTTGCTAGCAAAGGAATGGACCCTCTCTAGAATGTGTCGGAGGTTTTGAAGATACTGGGGCACATTCTGATGCTCACTGAAGGTGGCATCACGTAGAGAATCCTTGAAAGCCTTGAGAGGTGTACGGCACTTACGTCCGTAGAGCATCTCATAAGGAGATACTCCTAGTGACTCGTTGGGAAGACTTCTGAAAATGCACATAATGAGATCAAGTTGCCTATCCCAATCCTTTGAGGTCTCATTGCAAAACTTTTTTAAGAGTGCCTTGATAGTCTGATGACTACGCTCGAGAGAACCCTGTGAAGCAGGATGATAGGGGCTGGACAGTACCTGTTTGATGTTGAACTCCTCCAGAGTCCGTTTGAAGAGATCACTGGTGAAGTTGGTGCCACAGTCGCTCTGTATCTCCCTCGGAAATCCATACTGGGTGAAGATTTTCAATAAATTCTTCACCACTGTAGCAGCCGTAATGTTTTTCACTGGAACTGCTATGGGGAATCTGGTGGTAGGACACAGGATAGTTAAGATATAGGCGTTGCCTGCACTGGTCCGAGGCAAAGGACCAACACAGTCAATAATAAGTTTGTGGAACGGTTCCTCAGGCACCTAGATGGGTATCAGTGGTGCTCTGGGAATGGAAACGTTCGGTTTCCCGGCTAACTGACACACGTGGCACAGTTTGACATGATTCTTTACATCGTTAACCATACCTGGCCAGTAATAGTCTTGCCGAATTCCATGGTAAGTCTTGTTGAACCCGTAGTGTGACAATGCTCCGTGGGCCAGGTGTAGAATCGTGGGCCGCAGGCTGGTAGGAATCACTAGTTGTTCAACGTCTGCCCAATCGTCCTCGTCCTTCAGTTTACTGGGTTTATACCTGCGATAGAGTAATTCGTTCTCCATAAAGAACCCAGGAACACTGTCGGATTGGGTCTCAGCCTGAAAGAATAATGGTGTCAAGATAAGATCATCTCTCTGTAACTTACGGAACTCCAAAGCGGTCAGATTAGGGGGTAGTTTCGAAGGGTCCTGAGGGACAGCGGTAGCAGTAGAGTCAGCTGGCTGTGGTCGTGCAGCTTGAGCACGGGTGGTCACCATAACAGGAGGAGAACCTTCATCACTCTCTTGAACCTTTGCTGGAACATGCTCAAAAATCGGGTTATCCAACGCAGAGTTGCTCACCTGGGATATGTCCTTGACGATCAGGTTGTTTGGTTGCTGGTCTTCTGCCAAGTCGTTGCCCAGGAGAAGTTGCACTCCAGGCATGGGAAAAGGCTTTTCCCTGACGGCGACTTGGACTTCACCGGTCACGAAGGGACAATCTAGGTAAACTCTGGCAAGAGGAAAAGGAGTTGTAGCAGTAAGGTCAGTGATGAATACAGTCTCTCCTGTGTAGGCGACGTTGGGCACAGCTGATTTCAAGACGATCGATTGTAGAGCCGCTGTGTCCCGCAGGGTCTTAAGTCCAAAACGTCCCTATGAATCTGAACCATGGGTAGTGATAGTTCCTGGATATAGATTCTTGCTAAAGAGAGAGAGATCATTAACATGAACACCAACATTCATTACAGGCTTACCGGACTTAGGGTGAGTAGGTTTGGGCTTAGGAGGAGGTTTTATGTTACCTTTAGATTGGGACTTACCACATTTTTCTATGGTATGTCCATAGAGTCGACAATATCTGCAGTACAGTTGAGAGGTACCTTGATTTGGGCTCGCTTTCTCGTAACTGTACCAAGACTTCTTGCTGGTAGGTTCTGGTGTCAGCCGGTGGATGAGGCTGTAAGTGTCAGCTGACTTCGCGCACTTCACCAAATCGGTCTCTTCTTTGTCCGCTAAGTATAGGCGGACAGGAGGAGGTACACGTCTCAAAAATTCTTCAACCAGTATGAGGTTGACAAGCTCTGGAAAAGTAGAGACATGTGCTGCCTCCAGCCATTTCATGAAATATCTCCGTTTGGTGTTAGCAAATTCTAAGAAGGTGGTGGTACTTGCCTTGACGTAGTCACGGAACTTTCGTCGATAGCTTTCGGTGGAGAGAAGGTAGGCGTCCAACACAGCTTGCTTCAAGGTGGTGTAGTCGTTTTCTCATGCCAAAGTGCTGAGTGTGACTGCTGCTCTACCTGTTAAATGTACTCGGAGAAGGGTAGCCCATTGGTCGTCAGGCCAACTAAGTTGATCAGCAAGGGTCTCAAAAGTTGTGAAAAATACATCAACCTCCGTTTCGATGAACGGGGGCATTAACTTACTTGCATGGGAGACATTGAAACTGGGAGGAAGACTAGCTGCCGCTTGCTGGAGTTGAGCTTGGTGTGCAGCGTCCCTCGTGAGTTCTCGGTCACGACAGTCTAGAGCTGTTTCTGCCTGCCGTTTGTCTTGTTCACGTTGTATCTCGAGTCGCTGTTTGTATAAGGCCAACTCACGTTCACTTTCTTCTTTCTTCAGTGCGGCCTCTTCTTTCTTGAACTGGAGCTCGCGTTCTTGCTCTTCCCTTCTGATGGCAGCTGCTTCCTGTTGTTGCTGTATGGCGGCTTGTTGTTGTTGTAGGGCGGCTTGCTGTTGCTCCTTCTCGAGCTTTGCGAGCTCGATTTTAAGTTTCATTGCCGTCAAATCATGCTTATCTGAAATGGTATATTGTTCGTGAGTATCAGAATCTATCTTCCCTTCATCCAAAAGATAATCTAAAATTATATTATGTATGGCATATTTGTTGGCTCCAGGGGGAACTTCCAACTGATACTCATGTGCAAGAGTTATCAATTCGACCCTCTTAGCATGACGTAAGTTCCCTATTTCACTTTCTGGATCTGCCTTGAAAGCGTGGATACGAAACATTGTAAAAAATGGCAAATAAATGAGACACGAATATACTGTGAGAATATTGTGAATGTCAGAAACAGGAAACGTGGCAACTGATACCTATCCTGTGGGGAATTGTTAATAGTTAAAGTTAATTCAAGATGGTAAATGATTAAAGTCGCAGGAAATCTTGTACCTGGTACTCACTGTGGGAGGATAAAGGCAAGAAAATCCTACTAATTAGTTGAAACTAAGTTTCAAAAGACAAGTGAAACACTAAATGGTTCCTAAGGAAATGAGGTAGTCCAAAAATGTAGTCATACCTTGCCAAGTCACTATAGAACATAAGCAAAGGTACCCACTGAAATTGAATATGGTATTTACAGAATTAGCGAACTTCGTGCTTCGTGCTTGTCTCATGTGATTCCTAGGGGCACCGGATTGAAGATGGCATGTCAAACGCCTCAAACTTCCGAACTTCCTATCAAAAGGAGACTTCCGAACTCCTTATCAAAAACAGCCCGAAGCCGACAGAGAACCCTCTACAGCAGTCAAGCGTTGTATACATGTACACTTGCCCCCACGAAGGATGTAACCTTCAATCTAAGTACATAGGTATGACGTCGACCAAGCTGACGAGGCGTTTGACATGCCATCTTCAATCCGGTGCCCCCAGGAATCACATGAGACAAGCCCATGACATCACCCTAACAAGAGAAATGTTGAACAAGAATACATGCATAATAGACAGAACCCAAGATGCAAGAAGATTACAAATTCTTGAAGCAATTCACATAAGAACAGAACAACCTACCATGAACACCCAAATCACGGAACTATTTACTCTTCCCACAATGAGAGTAAGGACAAGACCAGAACATAACGATGCCAACACAGAAGACAATGTTCAACATAACAGGCCAATTACACTGGATTAATCTTTGTATGTAGATGCCAGCTGTCTCGTATGGGCCAATAGGCTTTCTGCGGTTACCTCTATTCTTATGTTCATATGTTTCACCCCATTTATCCCTTATGTATCCCCTATGTTTTCACCTTTATTGTCTTATCACCTGACCCAGTGCGGGTATATAATCAAACCACATTGTAACATTTCCTCACTTGAGAATGAACCATGGAGGTTCGAAACGTTGTGCAAATTGTTTAAAGAAGTGTAATACATTCTATAGTAATCCACATCTTTTCTTCACCCAGAAATTACGAAAATGAGTTTTGGAGAACTCCTATTTCAGCTAAGCCCTGATGCTAAGAAAATAGTTAGAGGGATAGAAGCCCTAAATCAGAAGATAGTAAATACAGAATATGCGGTCATATTCAATGAGACATATATATATATATATATTAGTATATTTTGGTAGCAGTCTTTCCTGTAGACATATGTTATTAAATATGACCGAAAAAGTAAGATTAATAATTCTAAAACGAATTTTCTCAATTTTCCTTATGTTTGTTTTACTGATGACGGTAAATGAAAAATCAATTCTCCAAAATTCATTCTTTATTTCTTAGTCTGACGCGACACTTGAGCGCGTTTCGTAAAACTTATTACATTTTCAAAGACTTTAGTTACACACACACAGAACAACTATAACTGAACAGAGTTTAAACAGCTTTTTCTTTTTATACCTGCATTGGGTGAGGTGACATGTTACAATGGTTTGGGGTGAGGTGAGAACAAACACAGAACACGAAACAATGGTATAAGCTAAGGGAAGAATAGATCTGTAACTGCAGAAGGCCTATTGGCCCGTATTTCTTGATGTTTCTATATTGGAGCGGAGTCTTGAAGTGGGTAGAATATAGTTGTGCGTTAATTGGCTGTTGATTGCTGGTGTTGACTTCTTGATGTGTAGTGCCTCGCAGATGTCAAGCCGCCTGTTGTCGCTGTATCTATCAATGATTTCTGTGTTGTTTGTTAAGATTTCTCTGGTGATGGTTGGTTGTGGGAAGAGATTATATGTTCCTTGATAGAGCCCTGTTGCTTATGCATCGTTAATCGCCTGGAAAGAGATGTTGTTGTCTTGCCTATATATTGAGTTCTTTGGGGCTTACAGTCCCAAGTGGGCATTTGAAGGCATAGACGACATTGGTCTCTTTCAAAGCGTTCTGCTTTGTGTCTGGAGAGTTCTCATGAGTAGGTTGGCAGTTTTCTTGGTTTTATAGTAAATCGTCAATTGTATCTTCTGATTTTTGTCTGTAGGGATAACGTTTCTATTAACAATATCTTTCAGGACCCTTCCTCCGTTTTATGAGCTGTGGAGAAGAAGTTCCTGTAAAATAGTCTAATAGGGGGTATAGGTGTTGTGTTAGTTGTATCTTCAGAGGTTGCATGGCGTTTCACTTCCTTCTTATGATGTCTTCAATGAAACCATTGGAGAAGCCGTTGTTGACTAGGACCTGCCTTACTCTACAGAGTTCTTCGTCGACTTGCTTCCATTCTGAGCTGTGGCTGAGAGCACGGTCGACATAAGCGTTAACAACACTCCTCTTGTACCTATCTGGCAGTCACTGTGGCATTTAGGCACATTCCTATGTTTGTTTCCTTAGTGTAGACTGCAGTGTGGAAACCTCGCTCCTTTCCATGACTGTTACATCTAGAAAGGGCAGCTTCCATCCTTCTCCATCTCGTAAGTGAAACGTAACACAGAATTCTGCTCAAACGCTTCTTTCAGCTCCTGCAGATGTCTGACATCAGGTACCTGTGTAAAAATGTCGTCAACATACCTGCAGTATATGGCCGGTTTCAAGTTCAAGTCGACTAAGACTTTTTCCTCAATAGTACCCATGTAGAAGTTTGCAAACAGGACGCCTAGGGAGAACCCATAGCGACCCCATCTAATTGCTTATACATGTGCCATCCGGGCTCAAGAAGGGTGCCTCCTTAGTACAAGCTTGGAGTAGTTTCCTCAGGATATTTTCTGGCATGTCAAGGGGAGTACAGGCGGGGTCGCGATACACTCGGTCCACTTCATCCCGATTGTTTCATCCACAGGTACGTTGGTGAACAGTGATTCTACGTCCAACGATGCTTTACTGTAGCCCGTGTTCCGCAGTAAGTCAACAAATTCCTTCGGGGATTTCAGGCTGAAGTTGCACGGGACATAAGGAGTCAGTAAGCCGTTGAGTCGTTTCGCCAGTCTGTACGTGGGTGTGGGTATCTGGCTGATAATGGCCGAAAGTGGGTTCCGGCTTATGCGTCTTGACGTTTCCATACGCATATCCAGGTTTATATTCTCCAATAACTTTGGCAGGTGGAGTCCGGATTTCTGGCATTCACAGTTTCAATCAACTTGTTGACCTTTGTTTTCAATTCGGCTGGTAGTGTCATTCGTTACCTTTGGAATTTAGTTGGTCAGAGAGTATGTGGTTCATTTTCGCCAGATTTTGTCTTTCTTAAGGATGAGTATATTGGCGACTTGTCGCTCCTGACAACTATCCTTGTTCTCACGACGGCTCTTGGCTGCCGCTTTGAGCTCGGGGGTCAGTATGGTACTTCTGTAGTGCCTCGCTTCTTTCCTCCTTCTGCAATAAGTTCAGCTTGTAAGGAGTCTTTGGTGGTGACCTTCTTTTGGGGTTCGAGGTCAAATATGTCGTCCAACAGGATCTCCAACTCCACTTCCGGGCCAACGCACTTGGTCTGGCATAATACATAGTGACAGTTTATACCCAGATTTAGGAGAGTGACTTGGTCCTCAGTGAGGTGATACCTGCAAGTTCAGGAAGCCGTTCTTGGTCGTGGAATTGCCATGGGTCCTCCATATAGTGTTGTTAGCTTCTTGATAATCCTTGTTCCGTGCGAGGTGATGTCGGTCTGTGAGGATGTCGAGGTGTGTTCGATGCGGGTGCGGAGACTTTCGTCGATGGCTGTTTCTCCATTCGTTTGTGGCCTGAAGTAGTGCGTTTATTGTCTTTG
>WNGS01056693.1:0-38355 GCA_020271785.1 Procambarus virginalis
CTATGGGCTACGTCGTATACATCTATGGGCTACGTCGTATACAGCTATGGGCTACGTCTTATACAGCTATGGGATATGTCGTATACAGCCATGGGCTACGTTCTTATACAGCTATGGACTACGTCTTATACAGCTGAGGGCTACGTCTGATACAGCTATGGGCTACGTCTGATACAGCTATGGGCTACGTCGTATACAGCTATGGGCTACGTCTTATACAGCTATAGGCTACGTCGTATACAGCTATTGGCTACGTCTTATACAGCTATGGGCTACGTCTTATACAGCTATGGGCTACGTCTTATACAGCTATGGGCTACGTCGTATACCGCTATGGGCTACGTCTTATACAGCTATTGGCTACGTCTTATACAGCTATGGGCTATGTCGTATACAGCTATGGGCTATGTCGTATACAGCTATGGGCTACGTCTTATACAGCTATGGGGTACGTCGTATACAGCTATGGGCTACGCCTTATACAGCTATGGGCTACGGCGTATACAGCTATGGGCTCTACGTCCCGTATATACAGCTATGGGCTACGTCGTATACTGCTATGGGCTACGTCGTATACTGCTATGGGCTACGTCGTATACGGCTATGGGCTACGTACGTATACGGCTATGGGCTACGTCGTATACGGCTATGGGCTACGTCGTATACGGCTATGGGCTACGTCGTATACAGCTATGGGCTACGTCGTATACAGCTATGGGCTATGTCGTATACAGCTATGGGCTATGTCGTATACAGCTATGGGCTACGTCTTAGACAGCTATGGGCTACGTCGTATACATCTATGGGCTACGTCGTATACAGCTATGGGCTACGTCGTATACATCTATGGGCTACGTCGTATACAGCTATGGGCTACGTCGTATACTGCTATGGGCTACGTCGTATACAGGTATGGGCTACGTCTTATACATCTATGGGCTACGTCGTATACATCTATGGGCTACGTCGTATACAGGTATGGGCTACGTCTTATACATCTATGGGCTACGTCGTATACGGCTATGGGCTACGTCGTATACCGCTATGGGCTACCGTACAGCTATGGGCTACGTCTTAGACAGCTATGGGCTACGTCGTATACAGCTATGGGCTACGTCTTATACAGCTATGGGCTACGTTCTGATACAGCTATGGGCTACGTCTTATACAGCTATGGGCTACGTCGTATACTGCTATGGGCTACGTCGTATACGGCTATGGGCTACGCTGTCGTATACAGCTATGGGCTATGTCTTATACAGCTATGGGCTACGTCGTATCAGCATATGGGCTACTCGTATACGCTATGGGCTACGCGTATACGGCTATGGGCTACCACTCTTATCCTCCTGCGTCTAGGAAAGATTCGTTTCACTCGTACTTCTCAGTTGTGAAGACTTGCAGTCGACGGTGTGTGCAGGTAAGCCACAGGGTCGGGCCCCCGGTTTCTATTTCCTATTCTGTTGAGTTGGAGGTGGAGCAGCCCAAATTGGGACGACCTATATCATGTCCTTTTACTGTAGTCCCCGTCCAGGCTCAATGGCTCCGGCTGGCACAGATCAACACTTACTCTTTAGTTAAGAATTGGTCTACAAAATATCTGGAACATTATATACATATATATATATATAGTATAGTATATATATATATATATATTATAATATATATATATACTATATTATATAATATATATATATATATATAATATATATATATGTACTGAAAATGAAAACTCACACCCCAGAAGTGACTCGAACCCATACTCCCGACAGCAACGCAAGTGGTATGCTCAAACGAATGAGGTGATTGGTAAACAAGCTATGCCCAAGATAACCATCCGAGTGCCGGCGGTGGAGGAGTGGTTCAAAATCGCTTACGGCGCAGCAACCTTCATTAGTCCGGTCGTGATGGTCAAAGGGAGTTCTAGCAGGCGTCTTGGTACAGACCAGTTGCGTTGCTCCTGGGAAGTATGGGTTCGAGTTACTTCTGGTGGGTGTGAGTTTTCTCAATTCGCATATAGCCATCTCTGGGGACCTATTCAGCGCTGGTCTCGCTATACTTATGCTCTATATATATATACCGGCCTGCAGTGGTTTGAACACTGGTCAGCAGGTGTCGTGGGTGTTGACACTGTTCATACCCTTCCAGAGTCACGGCGGTGTTGAACACTGTGTGCAACCCGATTCTGTATAAGACGTAGCCCATAGCTGTATACGACGTAGCCCATAGCTGTATAAGACGTAGCCCATAGCTGTATAAGACGTAGCCCATAGCTGTATAAGACGTAGCCCATAGCTGTATAAGACGTAGCCCATAGCTGTATAAGACGTAGCCCATAGCTGTATAAGACGTAGCCCATAGCTGTATAAGACGTAGTCTTGCTAGCTGACGTCCGCTAGGTATATTAGTATGTAGACGACGCTCAGTAAGTCGGAATATATATATAGAGACATCACAGGAAACTTGGCTCTGTGTTTGATCTTGGGAAAGCAAAGTCTCTCGCTCGTTGGAAAGGGAGTCGTTAAGCATCTGGTGTTTGTTTTTTGGGTTTTTGTTTTTAGCAGCATTGTTGAGGGTATGTGTCTGTTGGTGGGGTGGGTGAGGGGGGTGAGGGGGGTGAGGGGGGTGAGGGGTGGGTGAGGGTGGGTGAGGGGGGTGAGGGGGGTGAGGGGGGTGAGGGGTGGGTGAGGGGTGGGTGAGGGGGGTGAGGGGGGTGAGGGGTGGGTGAGGGGGGTGAGGGGGGGTGAGGGGGGGGTGAGGGGGTGAGGGGGGGGGGTTATGGAGAGTTGGGGTGAGCAGAGTTAAGGACAGTTGTTTACCAAGTCTTCCAACATATGGGAGACTGTTACAACTTAAAGTTTATTGATTCTTTACAAGTAATAAAGTTTACAAGCACAATCTTAACAGTTTAAAATATAATTATAAATTATTTTGTAATATTTATCCGGATATTGTAACTACACAGAATTATTCACCAAATAAACGTCATAAATACTGACTGTAATAAAGCGAGATCAACACAAAACTGAGTGACAAAAATAATACAATTAATAGAATATGTTATACAATATGAGACGTTGTACACTCTGGACCAACATATTATACAACAAAGTCTTACCTCAGGATTACTGGGTATTGGTCCAGGAAATGTAAAGATCTACATTAATGTAAAGATAACATTCTTACACAGCTAAGAATATTATCCACGTTGATAAGAATATTATCCACGTTGATAAGAATATTATCCACGTTGATAAGAATATTATCCACGTTGATAAGAATATTATCCACGTTGATAAGAATATTATCCACGTTGATAAGAATGGAAGGAACAAAATCTCTGGGAAATGAGGTTTGTTTAATATATTCAGGAAGGTTATCTTGAGATGATTTCGGGGCTTAGCGTCCCCGCGGCCCGGTCCTCGACCAGGCCTCCTTTTTGTTACATACTTCCCAGGAAGCAGTCCGGAGCAGCTGTCTAACTCCAAGGTACCTATTTACTGCTGGTGAACAGGGGCATCAGGGTGAAAGAAATATTTTGCCCATTTGTCTCCACCTCCACCGGGGATCGAACCCGGAACCTCGGGACTACGAATCCGAAGCGCTGTCCACCCAGCTGTCAGGCGCCCTTAGGATTAAGGCAAGTGAACTTCTTGCAGTGCCAGTGGTGTCATTCACCTGTGAACAGTGCCAGTAATGTCATTCACCTGTGAACAGTGCCAGTAGTGTCATTCACCTGTGAACAGTGCCAGTAGTGTCATCCCCCTGTGAACAGTGCCAGCAGTGTCATTCACCTGTGAACAGTGCCAGCAGTGTCATTCACCTGTGAACAGTGCCAGTAGTGTCATTCACCTGTGAACAGTGCCAGCGGTGTCATTCACCTGTGAACAGTGCCAGTAGTGTCATTCACCTGTGAACAGTGCCAGCGGTGTCATTCACCTGTGAACAGTGCCAGTAGTGTCATTCACCTGTGAACAGTGCCAGCGGTGTCATTCACCTGTGAACAGTGCCAGTGGTGTCATTCACCTGTGAACAGTGCCAGCAGTGTCATTCACCTGTGAACAGTGCCAGCAGTGTCATCCCTCTGTGAACAGTGCCAGCAGTGTCATTCACCTGTGAACAGTGCCAGCAGTGTCATTCACCTGTGAACAGTGCCAGCGGTGTCATTCACCTGTGAACAGTGCCAGCAGTGTCATTCACCTGTGAACAGTGCCAGTGGTGTCATTCACCTGTGAACAGTGCCAGCGGTGTCATTCACCTGTGAACAGTGCCAGCGGTGTCATTCACCTGTGAACAGTGCCAGCGGTGTCATTCACCTGTGAACAGTGCCAGTAGTGTCATTCACCTGTGAACAGTGCCAGCAGTGTCATCCACCTGTGAACAGTGCCAGTAGTGTCATTCACCTGTGAACAGTGCCAGTAGTGTCATTCACCTGTGAACAGTGCCAGCAGTGTCATTCACCTGTGAACAGTGCCAGTAGTGTCATCCACCTGTGAACAGTGCCAGCAGTGTCATTCACCTGTGAACAGTGCCAGTAGTGTCATTCACCTGTGAACAGTGCCAGCAGTGTCATTCACCTGTGAACAGTGCCAGTAGTGTCATCCACCTGTGAACAGTGCCAGCAGTGTCATTCACCTGTGAACAGTGCCAGCAGTGTCATTCACCTGTGAACAGTGACAGCAGTGTCATTCACCTGTGAACAGTGCCAGTAGTGTCATTCACCTGTGAACAGTGACAGCAGTGTCATTCACCTGTGAACAGTGCCAGCAGTGTCATTCACCTGTGAACAGTGCCAGTAGTGTCATCCACCTGTGAACAGTGCCAGCGGTGTCATCCCCCTGTGAACAGTGCCAGCGGTGTCATCCACCTGTGAACAGTGCCAGTAGTGTCATCCACCTGTGAACAGTGCCAGTAGTGTCACCACAGTACACAGTCCCCTCTCACCACAGTACACAGTCCTCTTTCACCACAGTACACAGTCCTCTCTCACCACAGTACACAGTCCTCTCTCACCACAGTATACAGTCCTCTCTCATCACAGTACACAGTTCCCTCTCACTACAGTACACAGTCCTCTCTCACCACAGTACACAGTCATATCTCATCACAGTACACAGTCCTCTCTCACCACAGTACACAGTCCTCTCTCACCACAGTACACAGTCCTCTCTCACCACAGTACACAGTCCTCTCTCACCTCAGTATACAGTCCTCTCTCATCACAGTACACAGTCCTCTCTCACCACAGTACACAGTACCCTCTCACCACAGTACACAGTCATATCTCACCACAGTACACAGTCCTCTCACCACAGTACACAGTCCTCTTTCACCACAGTACACAGTCCTCTCTCACCACAGTACACAGTCCCCTCTCACCACAGTTCACAGTCCTCTCACCACAGTACACAGTCCTCTTTCACCACAGTACACAGTTCCCTCTCACAACAGTTCACAGTCCTCTTTCAACACAGTACACAGTACCCTCTCACCACAGTTCACAGTACCCTCTCACCACAGTTCACAGTACCCTCTCACCACAGTACACAGTACTCTCTCACCACAATACTTAGTACTCTCACCACAGTACACAGTCCTCTCTCACCAAAGTACACAGTACCCTCTCACCACAGTTCACAGTACCCTCTCACCACAGTACACAGTACCCTCTCACCACAGTACACAGTACCCTCTCACCACAGAACAAAGTCCCCTCTCACCACAGTACACAGTCCTCTTTCACCACAGTACACAGTTCTCTCTCACCACAGTACACAGTCCTCTTTCACCACAGTACACAGTACCCTCTCACCACAGTTCACAGTACCCTCTCACCACAGTTCACAGTACCCTCTCACCACAGTACACAGTACTCTCTCACCACAATACTTAGTACTCTCACCACTGTACACAGTCCTCTCTCACCAAAGTACACAGTACCCTCTCACCACAGTTCACAGTACCCTCTCACCACAGTACACATTACTCTCTCACCACAGTACACAGTACCCTCTCACCACAGTTCACAGTCCTCTCACCACAGTACACATTACTCTCTCACCACAGTACACAGTACCCTCTCACCACAGTCCACAGTCCTCTCTCACCACAGTACACAGTCCTCTCTCACCACAGTACACAGACCTCTTTCACCACAGTACACAGTCCTCTCTCACCACAGTACACAGTACTCTCTCACCACAGTACACAGTACCCTCTCATCACAGTCCACAGTCCTCTCTCACCACAGTGCACAGTACTCTCTCACCACAGTACACAGTACCCTCTCACCACAGTCCACAGTCCTCTCTCACCACAGTACACAGTACTCTCTCACCACAGTACACAGTACCCTCTCACCACAGTCCACAGTCCTCTCTCACCACAGTACACAGTCCTCTCTCACCACAGTACACTGTACCCTCTCACCACAGTACACAGCACCCTCTCACCACAGTACACAGTCCTCTCACCACAGTACACAGTCCTCTCTCACTACAGTACACAGTCCTCTCACCACAGTACACAGTCCTCTCACCACAGTACACAGTCCTCTCACCACAGTACACAGTCCCCTCTCACCACAGTACACAGTCCTCTCACCACAGTACACAGTACCCTCTCACCACAGTACACAGTCCCCTCTCACCACAGTACACAGTCCCCTCTCACCACAGTACACAGTCCTCTCACCACAGTACACAGTCCTCTCACCACAGTACACAGTCCCCTCTCACCACAGTACACAGTCCTCTCACCACAGTACACAGTCCCCTCTCACCACAGTACACAGTACCCTCTCACCACAGTACACAGTCCTCTCACCACAGTACACAGTCCCCTCTCACCACAGTACACAGTCCTCTCTCACCACAGTACACAGTCCTCTCACCACAGTACACAGTCCTCTCACCACAGTACACAGTCCTCTCACCACAGTACACAGTCCTCTCACCACAGTACACAGTCCTCTCACCACAGTACACAGTCCTCTCACCACAGTACACAGTCCTCTCACCACAGTACACAGTCCTCTCACCACAGTACACAGTCCTCTCACCACAGTACACAGTCCCCCTCTCACCACAGTACACAGTCCTCTCACCACAGTACACAGTCCTCTCACCACAGTACACAGTCCTCTCACCACAGTACACAGTCCTCTCACCACAGTACACAGTCCTCTCACCACAGTACACAGTCCCCACTCACCCCAGCCTGCCCCAAGCAGGCCTGAGCAAGACCAAAGCCCTCCATCCCCCACTCCACTTCCCCTGAACCCCTGGAAACTACCTCACAGGAGGAGGAGCCTACCCAAGTAACAATGTCCATGGAACAACTTCCTACACTTGTGGGGAGTGAGGGTGAAATTGGATACAAGAAAGTGAGCTTCAAGGTAATGTACTCAAACATTGATGGGATTACCAATAAAGCAAGTGAACTGGCTGAAAGGGTGCAAGAAGAAAACCCTGATGTAGTAGGACTAACAGAAACAAAATTGTCAGGAGTCATAACAGATGCTGTGTTTCCAAAGGACTACTATATAGTAAGGAAAGAGAGGGAGGGGAGAGGAGGTGGAGGAGTGGCCCTGCTGATAAGGAAGGACTGGAGTTTTGATGAGAAGGAAATTCCGGGCTGTGACGGATTGAGATTACATAACAGGAACTATAACAATGGGTGGACCTCAGATAATAGTGGCAGTCATGTACAACCCTCCCCTAAATGACAGAAGACCTAGACAGGAGTTTGATAGGAACAACATGGCAACCATTAATATAATAGAGAGAGCAGCTACAGTTGCCTGCAGGAATGGCTCCAGGCTCTTAATCATGGAAGATTTCAACCATGGAAAGATAGACTGGGAGAATGGGGACCCACATGGTGGTGCAGATACGTGGAGAGCTAAACTCTTGGAAGTGGCAACAAGGAATTTTCTGAGCCAGCATGTCAAGGAACCCACAAGAGTGAGAGTCAATGATGAACCAGCTAGACTCGATTTGATATTCACCCTAAATGAGTCAGAAATAAGGAAAGTCAAAGTTGAAGCCCCATAGGAATGAGTGACCACAGTGTACTGACCTTAGAGTACTTGGTAGAGGTAGGGATAACCAATCCAAGGATGGGATCGGAGGGAAAAAGACTGAATTACCGAAGAGGAAAAATATGACGAGATGAGGAACTTCCTCAGGGGAATACCATGGGAAACAGAACTTAGAGACAAGAATGTGCAGGTCATGATGTATTTTGTCACCCAGAAGTGCCAGGAAGCTGCAGACAGGTTTATCCCGTCCAAAAGGAGAAAAACGAAAAACAACAGAAAAACCCATGGTTCAACCAGGAATGCAAGGTAGCGAAGCAACTGAGTAAAAGAACAGGAGAAACTACAGAAATAACAGAACACCAGAGAGCAGGAGAGATACCAGAGGTCCAGAAATGAGTACTCAGAGTGAGGAGGGAAGCAGAGAGACAGTTTGAAAATGACATCGCGAGTAAAGCCAAGACTCAACCAAAGCTGCTCCACAGCCACATCAGGAGGAAAACAGCAGTGAAGGAACAAGTGATGAAGCTGTGAAAAGCGGAGAACAGATACACAGAGAATGACAAGGAAGTGTGTGAAGAACTCAACAAGAGATTCCAGGAGGTCTTAACAATAGAACAAGGAGAAGCCCCTGCACTAAATGAGGAGGTGGCAAACCAAGCAACCTTGGAGGAATTTGACCTCACCAGTGATGAGGTCAAAAGGTGTCTGCTGGAACTGGATGTGACAAAGGCTGTTGGGCCTGACAGAATCTCACCATGGATACTAAAGGAAGGTGCAGAAGCACTAAGTGTGCCACTCTCTATGGTGTATAACAGGTCACTGGAAACAGGAGACTTACCAGAAAGTTGGAAGACAGCTAACGTGGTCCCATTATACAAGAAGGGTGACAGGCAAGAGGCACTGAACTACAGGCCAGTTTCCTTAACTTGTATACCATGCAAGGTGATGGAGAAGATCGTGAGGAAAAGGCTCGTAGAGCATCTGGAGGGAAATAACTTTGTAATGCACCAACAACATGGGTTCAGGGATGGTAAATCGTGCCTCACAGGTTTAATAGAATTCTATGACTAGGCAACAAAAATTAGTCAGGAAAGAGAAGGGTGGGCCGACTGCATTTTCCTGGACTGTCAAAAAGCCTTTGACACAGTACCCCATAAAAGGCTGTTAAAAAAGTTGGAGCAACAGGCAGGAGTGAAAGGGAAGGTGCTCCAGTGGATAAGGGAGTGCTTAAGCAACAGGAAACAGCGAGAAACAGTGAGGGGGGAGACATCAGAGTGGCGAGATGTCACCAGCGGAGTCCCACAGGGCTCAGTACTTGGACCCATCCTGTTTCTAATATATGTAAACGATCTTCCGGAGGGTATAGACTCATTCCTCTCAATGTTTGCTGATGATGCAAAAATTATGAGAAGAATCAAGACGGATGAAGATAGACAGAGACTACAGGATGACCTGGATAAACTGGAGGAATGGTCTAGAAAATGGCTGCTGAAGTTCAACTCAGGAAAGTGTAAGGTGATGAAATTAGGCGTAGGGAGCATGAGGCTGAACACAAGGTATCATCTGGGAGGTGAAATCGTGCAAGAGTCAAATAGAGAGAAAGATTTGGGGGTTGATATCACACCGAACCTGTCCCCAGACACCCACATCAAAAGAATATCATCAGCGGCATATGGTAGACTGGCCAACATAAGAACTGCCGTTAGAAACTTGTGTAAGGAATCTTTCAGAACCCTGTATACCACTTATGTAAGACTAATCCTGGAGTATGCAGCTCCAGCCTGGAGTCCATACCTAGTTAAACACAAGACAAAGTTAGAGAAGATTCAGCGGTATGCCGCCAGGCTCGTCCCGGAACTGAGAGGAATGAGCTACGAGGAAAGGCTAAGGGAGCTGAACCTCACAACTCTGGAAAACAGAAGAGTAAGGGGAGACATGATAACCTCCTACAAAATTCTCCGGGAAAGTGACAGGGTGGACAAAAACAAACTCTTCAGCACGGGTGGGACACGAACAAGGGGACACAGGTGGAAACTTAGTACCCACATGAGCCACAGAGACGTTAGAAAGAATTTTTTCAGTGTCAGAGTAGTTAACAGGTGGAATGCATTAGGCAGTGATGTGGTGGAGGCTGACTCCATACACAGTTTCAAGTGTAGATATGATAGAGCCCAGTAGGCTCAGGAACCTGTACACCAGTTGATTGACGGTTGAGAGGCGGGATCAAAGAGCCGAAGCTCAACCCCCGCAAGCACAATTAAGTACGTACAGTGCCCTCTCACCACAGCACAGTGTACTCTCACCACAGTACACAGTCCTCTATCACCACAGTACACAATACTCTCTCACCACAGTACACAGTACCCTCTCACCACAGTACATGGTACCCTCTCACCACAGTACACAGTTCTCTTTCACCACAGTACATAGTTCCCTCTCTCTGCAGTACACAGTCCCCTCTCACCTCAGTACACAGTCCCCTCTCACCTCAGTACACAGTTCTCTTTCACCACAGTACACAGTCCTCTCTCACCACAGTACACAGTCCTCTCTCACCACAGTACACAGTCCTCTCTCACCACAGTACACAGTCCTCTCTCACCACAGTACACAGTTCTCTTTCACCACAGTACACAGTCCTCTCTCACCACAGTACACAGTTCTCTTTCACCACAATACACAGCCCTCTCTCACCACAGTACACAGTCCCCTCTCACCACAGTACACAGTTCTCTTTCACCACAGTACACAGTTCCCTCTCTCTACAGTACACAGTTCTCTTTCACCACAGTACACAGTCCCCTCTCACCACAGTACACAGTCCTCTCTCACCACAGTACCCTCTCACCACAGTACAGTCCTCTCACCACAGTACACAGTACCCTCTCACCACAGTACCCTCTCACCACAGTACCCTCTCACCACAGTACCCTCTCACCACAGTACCCTCTCACCACAGTACCCTCTCACCACAGAACACATTTCTCTCACCACAGTACACAGTTACTTCTCACCACAGTACACAGTTACCTCTCACCACAGTACACAGTCCCCTCTCACCACAGTACACAGTCCTCTCACCACAGTACACAGTCCTCTCACCACAGTACACAGTCCTCTCACCACAGTACACAGTCCCCTCTCACCACAGTACACAGTCCTCTCACCACAGTACACAGCCCTCTCACCACAGTACACAGTCCTCTCACCACAGTACACAGTCCTCTCACCACAGTACACAGTCTTCTCACCACAGTACACAGTTACATCTCACCACAGTACACAGTACCCTCTCACCACAGTACACAGTTACCTCTCACCACAATACACAGCCCTCTCTCACCACAGTACACAGTCCCCTCTCACCACAGTACACAGTTCTCTTTCACCACAGTACACAGTTCCCTCTCTCTACAGTACACAGTCCCCTCTCACCACAGTACACAGTCCCCTCTCACCACAGTACACAGTCCTCTCACCACAGTACACAGTCCTCTCACCACAGTACACAGTTACATCTCACCACAGTACACAGTACCCTCTCACCACAGTACACAGTTACCTCTCACCGCAGTACACAGTCCTCTCACCACAATACACAGCCCTCTCTCACCACAGTACACAGTACTCTCTCACCACAGTACACAGTACTCTCTCACCACAGTACACAGTCCCCTCTCATCACAGTACACAGTAGCAGTAGGATCAAGGAAGGAGAATTTTTATGCAAATGAGATTCGCGCTAACATCGCTGGGAGCATCCTCGCCTGCTTTATACAAATGAGGTTGCCAATTACGTCCAGGGTGTTCCGTGGGGTCTACCACCCTTCCTGCTGCTTCCTGAGGCTACGCTCTCTATATTACCCCAGATGAGAGTTTGGCTTATGTCTTGCTAGATACCCTGGCTCTATCAGTATCGTTGGCTCTATCAATAGTGTTGGCTCTATCAGTATCGTTGGCTCTATCAATAGTGTTGGCTCTATCAATAGTGTTGGCTCTATCAATAGTGTTGGCTCTATCAATAGTGTTGGCTCTATCAATAGCGTTGGCTCTATCAGTTGCGTTGGCTCAATCAATAGTGCTGGCTCTATCAATAGTGTTGGCTCTATCAATAGTGTTGGCTCTATCAATAGTGTTGGCTCTATCAATATCGTTGGCTCTATCAATAACGTTGGCTCTATCAGTTGCGTTGGCTCAATCAATAGTGTTGGCTCTATCAATAGTGTTGGCTCTATCAATAGTGTTGGCTCTATCAATAGCGTTGGCTCTATCAATTGTGTTGGCTCTATCAATAGTGTTGGCTCTATCAATAGTGTTGGCTCTATCAATAGCGTTGGCTCTATCAATAACGTTGGCTCTATCAATAGTGTTGGCTCTATCAATAGCGTTGGCTCTATCAATAGTGTTGGCTCTATCAATAACGTTGGCTCTATCAATAGTGTTGGCTCTATCAATAACGTTGGCTCTATCAATAGTGTTGGCTCTATCAATAGTGTTGGCTCTATCAATAGTGTTGGCTCTATCAATAACGTTGGCTCTATCAATAGTGTTGGCTCTATCAATAGTGTTGGCTCTATCAATAGTGTTGGCTCTATCAATAGCGTTGGCTCTATCAATAGCGTTGGCTCTATCAATAGCGTTGGAAGTACCCTTGCTAATTTTCTCTGTGATTTCAGTCAGGTGCTGTCACAGTGAGAGGTTGTGTTAGCTGGAGCTCCGATTGTAGCAACATTATTATAGCAATAATGGAAGGATTACTGAAGGAATTGGTGAACTTAGTTGGAACTCTGAGAGCAGAGATGGATTCCTTACGAGAGGAGGTACGACAGCTGAAACGTCGGGAAGAAACGGAGAAGACCAATATTAAAAAGACCTCGTCGTGGAGAGTCGTTGGGGACAGGGGTCTTAAGAAGACCTTGACAAGGCCGCCTACAGACGCCCTAAAGACAGCAAATTCATTTGCCGTGTTGGAGGACGAGTGCTGTGGTGAGCCAGCAGTTCACTCCGAAAAGAATTCAGCAAGGAGCGGCGAAGCGCGGGCCCCTCAGGGTGCTCAGAAAGTTAAGGAGGTACCGAAGCGAATTTTGGTTGTGGGAGATTCCCAGGTGAGGTATTTAGACAGAACGTTTTGTGCCAGAGATAGGGGGAACAGATTAAGAGTTTGCTATCCGGGAGCTGGAATTGGTGATATTGTTGGAAACATGAATGATATTATGACGGGAAATTGAAACAAACCCATAATTTGTATTAGTGCAGGGGGTAATGATATTGGACGAGTTAGGAGTGAGGAACTAATACAGAGATTCAGGACAGCCATTGAATTAGTTAGGAGCAAGGGAGGAATCCCGATCATATGTGGCATTCTTCCAAGAAAGGGAGTGGGAAATGAATGGATGTCGAGGGCACTTGGTGTCAATTGCCGGCTGGAAAGATATTGCAAATCAAATGCAATATCTTTCATAGACAACTGGGAACACTTCTATGGAAGAAATGAAATGCATGCTCGTGATGGGGTGCATCTATCGCGGGTTGGGATTGTTGTTGTTGCGAACTCGTTGGAAGAAGTGGTTAGAGGTGTTTGTTTAGGATTAAACTGTTAGTAGATAGAGGTATGGGAATTAATTTGGAGGAAGGAGGTAATAAAAGTATGTGTTTGCGGGAGAAAGGAATTGGCAAAATGATCAGGGAGAGAGAAGGGCCTCAAAGTAACTATTCACTTAGGGTATATTACACTAACAGTAGAAGTCTAAGAAATAAAATTAACGAATTAAATGCTCTTGTCTGCACAGAAAAAATAGATATTATTGCACTCACCGAAACGTGGATGAATGTTGACAATAGAGAACTATTAGCTGAATATCAAATAAATGGATTTAAACTATTTCACACAGATCGATATATTAGACGAGGAGGGGGAGTAGCCATATATGTTAGGGACAATTTGAAATGTAGTCTCAAAGAGGGAATCAAAACTGAGCCACACACAGAAACTATTTGGATAGAATTAAACGAAAAAGCAAATAATATTATAATAGGAGTTATATATAGGCCACCAAATTTAGACAGAATGGAAGCAAAGCATCTATGGGATGAAATATTTAGAGCATCTAGATCTAACAGTATTTATGTCATGGGTGACTTTAATTTTAGTGGAATAAACTGGTTGAACAAAACAGGGAATAGTGAAGGAGAAGATTTTCTAGAATTAATTGACGATTGCTTTCTTACGCAACACATTAAGGAACCAACACGGGAAAATAATATTTTAGATTTTGTGTTAACTAACAGGGAAACACAAATTAATGACATGGAAATAGGGAGTGAGCTAGGGAACAGTGATCACAAAGAAATCAGATTTAGCATAGAATGGAATAGACCTGTAGGAGAAAATTCTGTTAAAGTGCCAGACTTTCGAAAAGCTGATTTTAACAGCCTAAGAAATTTTCTGGGTCAAATAGATTGGAAAGTCTTGGGTATGGGGTGGGGGCCGGTCTTGGAGCGAGACATGAACCCAGCGATAGGTGATGTAAATGGGGATTTCGATGTGGATTCACTATATAACTTATTTAAGAATATTCTAAACAAAGCACAGGAACGTAGTATACCACACAAATTGAACAGATCGAATACTAATGACCCAAAGTGGATAACATAGAATTTGAAGAACCTTATAGGTAAAAAGAGAGCTTGGTACAAAAGGATTAAAAATGGGGAGGTCACTTTAGAACAGGAATTCGTACAACTGGTTACAAATGTTATAAAAGAGATAAGGAAAGCGAAAAGAAACTATGAAGTTCGCATAGCAGGGCAAGCAAAGACAAATCCTAAAGGTTTTTTTCAGTTATATCGAACTAAGACTAGGGAAAGGATAGGTCCATTAAAAACTGAGACAGGTCAAATAACAGATAGTGATGAAGAGATGAGTAGTATTTTTAACAAATATTTTGTATCTGTATTTACTAAAGAAGAACTTAACAATATGGCTTCAGCCGAACAAGTCTATGTGGGTGGGGACGAGGACAGGTTGATTAGTTTAGCAGTTACCAGGGAGGATGTAATTAAACAAATAGTAAAACTAAAACCAAACAAATCCCCAGGGCCGGATGAAGTGTTTGCCAGGGTGCTGAAAGAATGCAAAGGGGAGCTTTGTTACCCACTGTCAATCATATTTAATAAATCAATAGAGTCAGGCAGAGTGCCAGAGTTTTGGAAAGTTGCTAATGTGATACCAGTTTTTAAGAAAGGAGATTGATCACTTGCGTCTAACTATCGACCAATTAGCCTAACGTCTATTGTGGGAAAGTTACTCGAATCTATAATAGCAAATAAAATTCGTCTTCATCTTGAAAAACATAAATTAATAATTGAGTCGCAACATGGTTTTATAAATGGCCGTTCATGTTTAAAAAATTTGTTATCTTTTTATTCTAGAATAGTTGAGGCAGTTGATAGTGGTAAGGATTGTGATGTTGTGTACCGTGACTTTAGCAAAGCTTTTGATACAGTGCCACATGAAAGACTGATTAAAAAGATAGAGGCTCATGGTATTGGGGGTGCTATATTAAGCTGGATTAGGGCATGGCTATACCAAAGGAAACAGAGAGTTAGTATAAATGGAGTCAAGTCAGTGTGAGAAAATGTTGTAAGTGGAGTGCCTCAAGGCTCTGTCCTGGGACCTCTGTTGTTTATAATATATATAAATGATTTAGATTTTTGTTACTTACGCTGCGATTAATAAATCCGAGTGTCCGATTTGCCTTATTACGAACATTCATACATTGATCCTTTTGTTTTAAATTCTTACTAATTATAACTCCCAGGTCCCTTTCGCAATCCGACTTCACAATCTCAACACCATCTAGCTCGTATCTTGTAACTCTATCATCGTTACCTAGCCTCAGAACTTTACATTTATCAGCATTAAACTGCATCTGCCAGTCCATTGACCATTTCAAAACCCTATCTAGATCAACTTGAAGTGGTAGTGAGTCCTCCTCCGAATTAATTTCCCTACCGATTTTCGTATCATCGGCAAATTTGCAAATGTTGCTACTCAAACCTGAATCTAAATCATTTATATATATTATAAACAACAGAGGTCCCAGGACAGAGCCTTGAGGCACTCCACTTACAACATTTTCTCACACTGACTTGACTCCATTTATACTAACTCTCTGTTTCCTTTGGTATAGCCATGCCCTAATCCAGCTTAATATAGCACCCCCAATACCATGAGCCTCTATCTTTTTAATCAGTCTTTCATGTGGCACTGTATCAAAAGCTTTGCTAAAGTCACGGTACACAACATCACAATCCTTACCACTATCAACTGCCTCAACTATTCTAGAATAAAAAGATAACAAATTTTTTAAACATGAACGGCCATTTATAAAACCATGTTGCGACTCAATTATTAATTTATGTTTTTCAAGATGAAGACGAATTTTATTTGCTATTATAGATTCGAGTAACTTTCCCACAATAGACGTTAGGCTAATTGGTCGATAGTTAGACGCAAGTGATCAATCTCCTTTCTTAAAAACTGGTATCACATTAGCAACTTTCCAAAACTCTGGCACTCTGCCTGACTCTATTGATTTATTAAATATGATTGACAGTGGGTAACAAAGCTCCCCTTTGCATTCTTTCAGCACCCTGGCAAACACTTCATCCGGCCCTGGGGATTTGTTTGGTTTGAGTTTTTCTATTTGTTTAAGAACATCCTCCCTGGTAACTGCTAAACTCGTCAACCTGTCCTCGTTCCCACCCACATAGACTTGTTCGGCTGAAGGCATATTGTTAAGTTCCTCTTTAGTAAATACAGATACAAAATATTATTAAAAATACTACTCATCTCTTCATCACTATCTGTTATTTGACCTGTCTCAGTTTTTAATGGGCCTATCCTTTCCTAGTCTTAGTTCGATATAACTGATAAAAACTTTAGGATTGTCTTTGCTTGCCCTGCTTATCGACTTCATAGTTCTTTTTGCTTCCTTATCTCTTTTTTAACATTTTTAACCTGATGAACGAATTCCTGTTCTTCTTCACCTTTGTTTCTTTGCTCTCTGTTACTCTCCTCTCTCTCTTTAGTGATGTCTTTTCTTCAGTGGAACATCCGTGGATTTTACGCCAATTCCTTGACCTTCAACTTTCATTCTCACACAGTTTTCGCCCCTTTGTGTCTGTCTCCAGGAGCCGATGCTTGGTTCTCGTTCTGGTCGCTTCCGTGGCTATTCTTTTCTCTCCCCCTCCCCCAGCTGTCGCTGGGGTCCATAATTCTTCTGCTCTCTTGATTCGTTCCGATGTTCCCTTTGTCCCCTTACTTTTTTCCTCCTCGCTCTCCACTGTTCTGCCGCCCGTGTCTTTGTGCGTAGATGGTACACGGTTTGTTCCATTTATCTTCCCCCACTGTCCCACTTTCTCTTCCCGATCTTAAACACCTCCTAGACTCCTTGCCGGAGCCTGTGCTCCTGCTGGGTGATTTCAATTGTCGTCATGCCCTTTGGGGTGATGTGCTGACAAACACCCGGGTCGCCTACTTGAACCTTTCATCCTCTCTTCTTCCCTATCCCTTCTTAATTCTGGTGAGCCCACTCATTTGGACTCTCGGACTCGCTCCCTTTCTTGTCTCGATCTTTCTCTGTGCTCGTCATCCCTTTCCTTAGATTTCGGGTGGCGAGTCCTTGATGACCTCCATGGCAGTGACCATTTTCCTATCCTTGTCACTTTTTTCTCCTTTCGCCCCTCCTCTCTCCTTCCCTCGGTGGCGGTTTGCCGAGGCTGACTGGCGCCTTTTACTCTCCGTGCTACTATTTCCGACTCTCCGTTTTACCTCTCCCTCGCGCCCTCCTTCTTTTTCATGACACTATCTTTGACGCTGCCCTGCACTCTATTCCTCGCTCTTCCTCTCGGGGAACGCGAAAGTGCGTTCCCTGGTGGAATTTGGACTGTGCTCGGGCTGTCCGCTGTAAGCGTGCAGCCTGGAAGAGACATCGCCGCCGGCAGACGGTTGAGTCTTTTCTTTTGTTTCGGAAGGCGAGTGCGGTGGCCCGTAGGACCATCCGTGCGGCTAAACGTGCTTGCTGGGCGACTTATGTCTCTACCGTTACTTCCGAAACTCCTCTTCCGCTGGTCTGGAAGCGTATCCGCAAGATTGCGGGTAAGTTCATTCCCGATGTCTCCCCAGTCCTTCGCCTCCATGGTGCTCTTGTGGCGGACCCGTTGCAGGTTGCGACCGAACTGGGTTCCCATTTCTCCTCTGTTAGTTCTGGTTCTCATCTCCCCCAATCCTTCCTTCTTCGTAAGCCTCTCCTTGAGTCTCGTCCTTTAAATTTCTGTACTTTTCTCCACCTTCCCTATAATGATCCCTTCTCTCTCTCTGAACTTCAATCTGCCCTAGCCCTTTGTGGTTCTACGGCAGCGGGCTCTGATGGCATTCATTATGAAATGCTCCGCCATCTCCCTCCGTGCACGTCTCAGTATTTACTGAGTCTGTACAATCGGGTCTGGGAGTCGTCGTCAGTCCTGAAGACTGGCTCGATGCTGTTGTCCTCCCTGTTCGGAAACCAGGGTCTCTCGGGTCATCCCCAAGGACTTCCGCCCTATTGCCCTCACGAGTTGTGTCTGCAAGCTCTTTGAACGTATGGTTAACGTTCGTTTGATGTGGTTCTTAGAACACTATAACCACCTCTCTCCTTCTCAATTTGGTTTTCGCAAGTGCCGCAGCACAACGGATGTCCTGGTAAACTTGGAGGTCTATATTCGTACTGCTTTTGCTGCGAAGACTTCCGTTGTTGCCGTCCTTTTTGACCTAGAAAAGGCTTACGACACTACCTGGCGGTATCACATTCTGTCTCAACTTCATTCTTTTGGCCTTCGTGGGAACCTCCCTCTCTTCCTCCAGAGCTTCCTCTCTCGTCGTTCCTTTCGTGTGCGGCTTGGTACTGCTCTCTCTGCCCCTTTTCGGCAGTATGAGGGTGTACCCCAGGGTAGTGTTCTGAGCACTACTCTTTTTCTAGTTGCCCTCAACGGTCTTCTTTCTTCTCTCTTCCTTCTGGTGTCTTCTCTGCTCTGTATGTTGATGATCTTACCCTTTGCTGTCAGGGTGATGATTCACCTCTCCTTCAACGGCGGCTTCAACTTGCGATTGATGCCGTGTCGTCGTGGGCCACCGATCATGGCTTCAAGTTCTCTGCATCTAAGACTTGTGCTATGACCTTTACTCGGAAGCATGTTGTTCTTCGTCCCTCTTTGTCGCTTTATGGTCATCCCATTGTGTACAGGGATTCCGCAAAGCTCTTGGGGTTAGTCTTTGACACTCGTTTGTCTTGGTCAGCCCATATCTCTTGCCTCCGAGTTGAGTGCTCTAAGGCCCTTAACCTCCTTAAGGTTTTGTCCCATACTTCTTGGGGAGCGGATAGACGCACGCTCCTATATTTGCACTCCTCTCTCGTCCTGTCTAAACTCGATTATGGTTGCCCTGCTTACTCTTCTGCTTCTCCTTCTACTCTTCGCCGTCTTGATGCTTTGCACCATACTGGGTTGCGTCTCAGCTCTGGTGCCTTTCGTTCGACTCCCGCCCTCAGTTTGTATGTTGACACTGGCTTTCTCTCTCTCCAGGACCGCCGTGACCGCTACTGTCTTCGCTATCTTGCGCGGTCCTTACAGCATCCTTCCTCTCGCCTCTGTCGTGCTTTGACTTTTCCTCCTCCTGTAGCTCCTGTTCCTCTTCATTGTCTCCCACTTTCTGTCCGGTTATCTCGCTTGCAGGATTCTCTTTCTGTTCGTCTTTCTAATGTTTCTCCTCGTATTGTTCCTTCCTTGCCTCCGTGGAGAGTCCCCCTTCCCAAGTTTTGTACGTCCTTGACTTGTATTACTAAAGCCTTTACCCCTCCTTCAGTTCTGAAAAGCCTCTTCCTTGAGCACTTTTCTTCGCACTCCCGCTCTATTTCCATCTTTACCGATGGGTCTAAGTCTGCGGACGGTGTGGGCTACTCTGTTGTTTTTCCTGACCGTACTTATATGTGTCGCCTCCCTTCGGAGGCTAGCGTCTTTACGGCGGAACTTTATGCTATTCTCTATGCTCTCCGTCTCTTGCTTTCTCATTCTCATTCCTCCTTTGTGGTTGTCGTTGACTCTCGTAGTGCCCTAATGGCTCTTGGGTCCTTTAATCCTGTCCACCCAGTGGTCATCGAGATTCAGCAATGGCTGTTTCTTATTTCTAGTAAGTTTAAATCGGTAGAGTTTTGCTGGGTTCCCAGCCATATTGGTGTTTCTTTGAATGAGCGTGCAGATGCTGCCGCTAAGGATGCCATCCGTTCTTGTCCCATCTCCCGTAAGGGTCTTCCTTATTCTGACTTTTATCCGGTTATTCATTCCTCTATCCTTGCCCGTTGGCAGAGTTGTTGGTCCTCTGTGGTTGGTAACAAACTGCGTACTCTCAAACGTAGTGTGTCCCCGTGGCCTTCCTCCTACCACCGTAATCGGCGGTGGGAAACTGCTTTAGCACGGCTGCGGGTTGGCCATACTCGCTTAACCCACGGTCACTTAATGGAGCGCCGCCCTGCTCCTTGTTGTCCGAATTGCGTTGTCCCTCTTACGGTTATGCATATCCTTGTTGAATGTCCTGCCTTCCAGGACGAGCGTGTGTCTTGCTTTCCGACCGTCCCTCGCGGTCACTTGTCCCTCGATAGAATTCTAGGTGAATCGGATACTTTTGATATCGTTCGCCTTATGCGTTTTTGTTCTCGTATTGGCTTTCTTAGTAATATTTAGCGCCCTCTGATTATTTCGCACTTTGATGGTGCTACATAGCCTTCCCGGTTTGGTGCCTTCTTTTGATAATTACCTTATAANGTTATGGTTGTTATGGTTGTTATGGTTGTTATAACTGTTATAGTTGTTATGGTTGTTTATAGTTGTTACGGTTGTTATGGTTGTTATGGTTATTATAACTGTTATGGTTGTTATGGTTGTTATGGTTGTTATAACTGTTATAGTTGTTATGGTTGTTATAGTTGTTATGGTTGTTATAACTGTTATAGTTGTTATGGTTGTTATAGTTGTTATGGTTGTTATAACTGTTATAGTTGTTATGGTTGTTATAGTTGTTATGGTTGATATTGTTATGGTTGTTATGGTTGTTATAGTTGTTACGGTTGTTATGGTTGTTATAACTGTTATAGTTTTTATGGTTGTTATAGTTGTTATAACTGTTATAGTTGTTATGGTTGTTATAGTTGTTATGGTTGTTATGGTTGTTACGGTTGTTATGGTTGTTATAACTGTTATAGTTGTTATGGTTGTTATTGTTGTTATGGTTGTTATAACTGTTATGGTTGTTATGGTTGTTATAGTTGTTATAACTGTTATAGTTGTTATGGTTGTTATAGTTGTTATGGTTGTTATGGTTGTTATAGTTGTTATGGTTGTTATGGTTGTTATAGTTGTTATGGTTGTTATGGTTGTTATAGTTGTTATAACTGTTATAGTTGTTATGGTGTTATAGTTGTTATAGTTGTTATAGTTGTTATGGTTGTTATGGTTGTTATGGTTGTTATGGTTGTTATAGTTGTTATAGTTGTTATAGTTGTTATGGTTGTTATAGTTGTTATTGTTGTTATGGTTGTTATGGTTGTTATGGTTGTTATAGTTGTTATGGTTGTTATGGTTGTTATTGTTGTTATGGTTGTTATGGTTGTTATAGTTGTTATGGTTGTTATGGTTGTTATGGTTGTTAGAGTTGTTATGGTTGTTATGGTTGTTATGGTTGTTATGGTTGTTATAACTGTTATGGTTGTTATAACTGTTATGGCTGGTAAGATGCGGCTCAGTTCAGGGATTATTTTCGTCGCTGTGCGCCGAACTTTCTGTTGAGCTGACATGTTCTTTTAAAGGTGAGGCCTCCAAGCCTAGGTACAGTGGTCCAGAGTGAAGGTGAGGCCTCCAAGCTTAGGTACAGTGGTCCAGAGTGAAGGTGAGGCCTCCAAGCTCAGGTACAGTGGTCCAGAGTGAAGGTGAGGCCTCCAAGCTCAGGTACAGTGGTCCAGAGTGAAGGTGAGGCCCTCCAAGCTTAGGTACAGTGGTCCAGAGTGAAGGTGAGGCCTCCAAGCTCAGGTACAGTGGTCCAGAGTGAAGGTGAGGCCTCCAAGCTTAGGTACAGTGGTCCAGAGTGAAGGTGAGGCCTCCAAGCTTAGGTACAGTGGTCCAGAGTGAAGGTGAGGCCTCCAAGCTTAGGTACAGTGGTCCAGAGTGAAGGTGAGGCCTCCAAGCTTAGGTACAGTGGTCCAGAGTGAAGGTGAGGCCTCCAAGATTAGGTACAGTGGTCCAGAGTGAAGGTGAGGCCTCCAAGCTTAGGTACAGTGGTCCAGAGTGAAGGTGAGGCCTCCAAGCTTAGGTACAGTGGTCCAGAGTGAAGGTGAGGCCTCCAAGCTTAGGTACAGTGGTCCAGAGTGAAGGTGAGGCCTCCAAGATTAGGTACAGTGGTCCAGAGTGAAGGTGAGGCCCTCCAAGCTTAGGTACAGTGGTCCAGAGTGAAGGTGACGCCCCCAAGCTTAGGTACAGTGGTCCAGAGTGAAGGTGAGGCCTCCAAGCTTAGGTACAGTGGTCCAGAGTGAAGGTGAGGCCTCCAAGCTTAGGTACAGTGGTCCAGAGTGAAGGTGAGGCCTCCAAGCTTAGGTACAGTGGTCCAGAGTGAAGGTGAGGCCTCCAAGCTTAGGTACAGTGGTCCAGAGTGAAGGTGAGGCCTCCAAGCTTAGGTACAGTGGTCGAGAGTGAAGGTGAGGCCTCCAAGCTTAGGTACAGTGGTCCAGAGTGAAGGTGAGGCCTCCAAGCTTAGGTACAGTGGTCCAGAGTGAAGGTGAGGCCTCCAAGATTAGGTACAGTGGTCCAGAGTGAAGGTGAGGCCCTCCAAGCTTAGGTACAGTGGTCCAGAGTGAAGGTGAGGCCTCCAAGCTTAGGTACAGTGGTCCAGAGTGAAGGTGAGGCCTCCAAGCTTAGGTACAGTGGTCCAGAGTGAAGGTGAGGCCTCCAAGCTTAGGTACAGTGGTCGAGAGTGAAGGTGAGGCCTCCAAGCTTAGGTACAGTGGTCGAGAGTGAAGGTGAGGCCTCCAAGCTTAGGTACAGTGGTCGAGAGTGAAGGTGAGGCCTCCAAGCTTAGGTACAGTGGTCGAGAGTGAAGGTGAGGCCTCCAAGCTTAGGTACAGTGGTCGAGAGTGAAGGTGAGGCCCCCAAGCTTAGGTACAGTGGTCCAGAGTGAAGGTGAGGCCTCCAAGCTTAGGTACAGTGGTCCAGAGTGAAGGTGAGGCCCCCAAGCTTAGGTACAGTGGTCCTGAGTGAAGGTGAGGCCTCCAAGCTCAGGTACAGTGGTCCAGAGTGAAGGTGAGGCCCTCCAAGCTTAGGTACAGTGGTCCAGAGTGAAGGTGAGGCCCTCCAAGCTTAGGTACAGTGGTCCAGAGTGAAGGTGAGGCCTCCAAGCTTATGTACAGTGGTCCAGAGTGAAGGTGAGGCCTCCAAGCTTAGGTACAGTGGTCCAGAGTGAAGGTGAGGCCCTCCATGCTTAGGTACAGTGGTCCAGAGTGAAGGTGAGGCCCTCCAAGCTTAGGTACAGTGGTCCAGAGTGAAGGTGAGGCCCTCCAAGCTTAGGTACAGTGGTCCAGAGTGAAGGTGAGGCCTCCAAGCTTAGGTACAGTGGTCCAGAGTGAAGGTGAGGCCTCCAAGGTTAGGTACAGTGGTCCAGAGTGAAGGTGAGGCCTCCAAGCCTAGGTACAGTGGTCCAGAGTGAAGGTGAGGCCTCCAAGCTTAGGTACAGTGGTCCAGAGTGAAGGTGAGGCCTCCAAGCCTAGGTACAGTGGTCCAGAGTGAAGGTGAGGCCTCCAAGCCTAGGTACAGTGGTCCAGAGTGAAGGTGAGGCCTCCAAGCCTAGGTACAGTGGTCCAGAGTGAAGGTGAGGCCTCCAAGCCTAGGTACAGTGGTCCAGAGTGAAGGTGAGGCCTCCAAGCCTAGGTACAGTGGTCCAGAGTGAAGGTGAGGCCTCCAAGCCTGGGTACAGTGGTCCAGAGTGAAGGTGAGGCCTCCAAGCTTAGGTACAGTGGTCCAAAGTGAAGGTGAGGCCTCCAAGCTCAGGTACAGTGGTCCAGAGTGAAGGTGAGGCCTCCAAGCTTAGGTACAGTGGTCCAGAGTGATGGTGAGGCCTCCAAGCTTAGGTACAGTGGTCCAGAGTGAAGGTGAGGCCTCCAAGCTTAGGTACAGTGGTCCAGAGTGAAGGTGAGGCCTCCAAGCTTAGGTACAGTGGTCCAGAGTGAAGGTGAGGCCTCCAAGCTTAGGTACAGTGGTCCAGAGTGAAGGTGAGGCCTCCAAGATGGGTAAACACTGAATGGGAAGCACTGATGGGTAAGCACTGATGGGTAAGCGCTGATGGGTAAGCACTCATAGGTAAGCACTCACAGGTAATAGTACTCACTTACTCATAGGTAAGCACTGATGGGTAAACACTGATGGGTAAGCACTGATGGGTAAGCACTGATTCGTAAGCACTGATGGGAATGCACTGATGGGGAAGCACTGATGGGTAAGCACTGATGGGTAAGCGCTGGTGGGTAAGCACTCATAGGTAAGCACTGATGGGGAAGCACTCATGGGTAAGCACTGATGGGTAAGCGCTGGTGGGTAAGCACTCATAGGTAAGCACTGATGGGTAAGCACCTTTTTTTTATTATTTTAGCATATATACATATATACATTATGCTAACCAGCATATATACATTTTCTTCTGTCCTCCGTGGACAGGGTTAGAGATGTGTTAAACATATATTTCAAGGGTTTATTGAACAATCAACCACTGAAGGTGAGTCGGTGCTTTAAAAATGTTAAGCTAACCTATATACGTAAATACATAGATACACAGATTTATGTATGCCTTACATAAAGTGTTCGATGTGTCTTCTACACAGTGTCATTAATGTACATTTACAAAGGTGAAATGTAATTCTGATCAGCTTCCATATATACTTGATACCCATACATATACATACACACACATATACATATATTCACACATGCATTCACAGACATTTATCTCATTTACTCTGACAGGGTAAGATAGCTGATAAAGAAACTAGTGTGCAATTAAGCACTTAATCACTGAAGGTGATTAAGGTGCTTTTACAAGCTCAGGTTATATAGTTACATCATATACATTGTATAAATGATTCATTACATGGTCAATCTTGGATACAAGTCCAATATATCATCAAGTGTTCCAGTACTCATATAGTAATTACACAGTTCAGCATACCTTAGCCCAGGAGGGCGAAAGTCAGCCAGTATGGGACATTCTACAATATAATGTTCAAGAGAGTGCATGTTTTCTCTTTCACAAAGTTGACACATTGTGTACTCGACATTTGGGTTTTGAGAAAGCTGCCAGATACGTCTATATCCCAGGCGTATTCTGGCCACTATAACATCACATTGCCGGGTTCTTGTTCTATTAGTCCCATATGTGAATGTTTCCTCACGATATCTATCATAATATTTAATGCTACAACTTTCAGGTCTTTGTGAATTTGTTAGGTCGGTGAGATCTTCATTAGATATTTGTTTAAGTATTCTCTTTGTCACTGCTAATGAAACACCCATATCAATTTCTACCACTGGTTTTCTACAGGCTGTCTTTGCAAGCATATCAACAGTGTCATGCCTTGAGATGCCAACATGTGATGGTATCCATAGGAATTTAATTTCAAATCTGTTTTCTTTAGCAGCTAAAACATTCATTCGAATATCACTGACTATTTTCTGGGTGTCACTACTATGTGCGTTCAATGCCAGGAGTGCACTCTGCGAGTCACAGTATATAAGTCCACTGCCTTTGCACTGATGGGGAAGCACTGATGGGTAAGCACTGATGGGTAAGCACTGATGGGTAAGCACTGGTGGGGAAGCACTGACGGGTAAGTACTGATGGGGAAGCACTGATGGGTAAGTACTGATGGGGAAGCACTGATATGTAAGCACTGATAGGGAAGCACTGATGGGTAAGCACTGATGGGTAAGTACTGATGGGGAAGCACTGATATGTAAGCACTGATGGGGAAGCACTGATGGGTAAGCACTGATGGGTAAGCGCTGATGGGTAAGCACTGATGGGTAAGCGCTGATGGGTAAGCACTGATGGGTAAGCACTGATGGGTAAGCACTGATGGGTAAGCGCTGATGGGTAAGCACTGATGGGTAAGCACTCATAGGAAAGCAATGATGGGTAAGCGCTGATGGGTAAGCACTCATAAGTAAGCACTGATGGGGAAGCACTGATGGGTAAGCACTGATGGGGAAGCACTGATGGGTAAGCACTGATGGGTAAGCACTGATGGGTAAGCACTGATGGGTAAGCACTGATGGGGAAGCAATGATGGGTAAGCAGTGATGGGTAAGCACTGATGGGTAAGCACTGATGGGTAAGCAGTGATGGGTAAGCAGTGATGGGTAAGCAGTGATGGGTAAGCAGTGATGGGTAAGCACTCATAAGTAAGCACTCATAGGTAAGCAATGATGGGTAAGCGCTGATGGGTAAGCGCTGATGAGTAAGCACTTATGGGTAAGCGGTGATGGGTAAGCACTGATGGGTAAGCAGTGATGGGTAAGCACTGATGGGTAAGCACTGATGGGTAAGCAGTGATGGGTAAGCACTGGTGGGTAAGCAGTGATGGGTAAGCACTGATGGGTAAGCACTGATGGGTAAGCAGTGATGGGTAAGCACTGGTGGGTAAGCAGTGATGGGTAAGCACTGGTGGGTAAGCACTGATGGGTAAGCAGTGATGGGTAAGCAGTGATGGGTAAGCAGTGATGGGTAAGCACTGATGGGTAAGCACTGATGGGTAAGCAGTGATGGGTAAGCACTGATGGGTAAGCACTGATGGGTAAGCAGTGATGGGTAAGCACTGATGGGTAAGCACTGATGGGTAAGCAGTGATGGGTAAGCACTGGTGGGTAAGCAGTGATGGGTAAGCACTGATGGGTAAGCACTGATGGGTAAGCAGTGATGGGTAAGCACTGGTGGGTAAGCAGTGATGGGTAAGCACTGGTGGGTAAGCACTGATGGGTAAGCAGTGATGGGTAAGCAGTGATGGGTAAGCAGTGATGGGTAAGCAGTGATGGGTAAGCAGTGATGGGTAAGCACTCACAGGTAGAGACACACAGGCACCATAATATTCATAACCTGCCGTTAAAGCAGAAGAGTTTCACAGGTAAATGTGTCTGAATGTTTAGTAAAGAGTGAGTTACTGCGTGGTACCGTGGGAGGTGACACGTTACCTTAATGTGCGTGGTTATTGTACCGTGGGAGGTGACACGTTACCTTAATGTGCGTGGTTATTGTACCGTGGGAGGTGACACGTTACCTTAATGTGCGTGGTTATTGTACCGTGGGAGGTGACACGTTACCTTAATGTGCGTGGTTATTGTACCGTGGGAGGTGACACGTTACCTTAATGTGCGTGGTTATTGTACCGTGGGAGGTGACACGTTACCTTAATGTGCGTGGTTATAGTACCGTGGGAGGTGACACGTTACCTTAATGTGCGTGGTTATAGTACCGTGGGAGGTGACACGTTACCTTAATGTGCGTGGTTATAGTACCGTGGGAGGTGACACGTTACCTTAATGTGCGTGGTTATAGTACCACGGGAGGTGACACGTTACCTTAATGTGCGTGGTTATAGTACCACGGGAGGTGACACGTTACCTTAATGTGCGTGGTTATAGTACCGTGGGAGGTGACACGTTACCTTAATGTGCGTGGTTATAGTACCGTGGGAGGTGACACGTTACCTTAATGTGCGTGGTTATAGTACCGTGGGAGGTGACACGTTACCTTAATGTGCGTGGTTATAGTACCGTGGGAGGTGACACGTTACCTTAATGTGCGTGGTTATAGTACCACGGGAGGTGACACGTTACCTTAATGTGCGTGGTTATAGTACCGTGGGAGGTGACACGTTACCTTAATGTGCGTGGTTATAGTACCGTGGGAGGTGACACGTTACCTTAATGTGCGTGGTTATAGTACCACGGGAGGTGACACGTTATTTTTTTGTCCCCTAACTCCCCTTGCCACTTCGGGGGGGTATAGGATTTTGATATAGCTAGGGCACCGATCCCCCCAGCCATAGGGCATGGCGAGATGGTACCACTAAGCATACCTAATACCCTAACAACACACAAACTAAAATACACAAATATGGCAGATCTCATCACACCCACAAGAGTTAAGATGATACTAATAATACAAAATAATAACCTGAAAATAAAAACATAATATTAATGGAAAATTCTTTTATATTGGTTTTTTTTATATGGGACACAGCACACATAGGTAGAGGTGCACAGTATAACATTAAAAAAGAACAAACGCTGAAGGCCAAAGCAGCAAGCTGCCTAAGCGGCAGGATTGATGACTTGACATCGGCATACATGGAAAACTAGACACAGTGGAAGCTCCTAACAAAGCCCCGGAGCGGGAGGGATATCATGTATGCGCATGGGGTCCCTCCGGCCGCCGCCTTACCCACTCGCGGGCTCCGGCCAGGTCCTCCACCCTCTTGTGAGAAGCCATTGGGAGAAGTGGTACTCCGGATGACAACTCTGCTTAGATAGTTGGCTACCAGCTATCGTGGCTGCGGTTCACCTAAGCGAGACTATATTGACCCTTATGCACCCTGTGCACAGTGATCCTGGGACTATGGTGGTCTGCCCCGTGACGTGGTCTTGGACCATATTCTATATATTGAATATGTCCAGGTCAGGGCCTTCACAGAGCAGATCTCGAGGTCGCTCTTGGTGAGACCCATATCCATTAAACCACGTGCACTCTCCTTGCACCATCCTCCTCTCCAATTAAGGGTTATTGAAGAGGCGGATGCTGTATGCTTCCCGGTATACTCCCGGACCTTCTGCAGGATCTCGGGGGTGCCGTACTTGTCGCACTTGCTCTGATGTGGACGGGAGAGTGGGAAGTTATCAGCTGAGACCTGGGTGTCTAATATGAAGGCCTCGTCACCTTTGCAAGCTATGATGTCAGGCTTGCAGAAGGTCCCTCCATCTGGTATACGGACTTCGCGTTCCACCTCGAAGCCTCTTTGCCGCAGGCGGCCGGCTACGAACCGGGTGATATCGTCATGACGTTTCACCCGAGCCCCGTGCGTCTTGTGGCATGCCTGGGATATGTGGCCCAGGGTTCCTGGTTTCCGACAGGCATCGCAGAGACCAGAAGCCTCGGGTCTACCCCTGGCTGCTCTAGACGGCGTGGCCACAGCGTTTGCCCGGATCTGGATGGCGTGAGCAAAATCTCCTCCGCTTAGCAGACGGGTACCGGATGCGACCCACTTGTGGCAGGAAGGTACCTCACAAGAGGACGCGAGGCCGGCCCCATCAACCATGCTGTACAGTTTTGCTTTCCACCTTCTCGAGCACTCGGTCGTTCTGTTGGACGGGGTTCCGGCAGCCGTGGTCGGGTCTACCCATCGCCGCATTCGCGCTTGGAACGCGGGTAGGAGAGCCGCTGCCACTACCACTGGATCCTCCGACTCTACTAGCGCCCCGAGCCGCTTGTTCTTTTGCAGCCGGATCGATGTGGCAAAGTCGGGTATTCCTAGTCCACCGTCTTTCACGTCCGCGTGGATAAAGGCATTGGGAGTATCGTGAGGCAGCCGCAGCCAGCCACGAGTGGCGTGCCGCAGCCGCCGGTCAAGCCTCGCCAACTCCGTTTTAGCCACACGTCCGAGGACAAGGCGGTGGTTCATCTTGGGGATTAGGTGGTGCTTAAGTAGGTATAGCCTCTGTTGGGGTTTGAGTGGCGCCTTCGTGATGTTGGTCAGGCCGTCCTCAAACAGGGAACCGTAGGATAAGCGTCTGCCCCCGCCCCGATAAGAATCCCTAAGTACTTATACTCGTCCGCCACGCTCATAGTACCGATTGCATCGTCCCCGACGTAGTATGCCTTCCTAGTGGGGACATGCCACGTCTTGCGGTGTGCATCGATCGCTATGCTTAGCGTACGGCATTTTGCAGCGTTTACTTTAAGACCAGAGCCACGCAGTGTGTGGCAAATACTCGTTATGAGTGTCTGTAGTCCGGCAGCCGTTTCCGCTGCCACAACCAGATCGTCCGCGAACGCCAGTGCTGATACCTTTTCTCCCCCCAGTCCGACCCCTAGCCCCAGATCCTTAGCCCTGGTAATTGCCTCATCAATTATCAGGTTGAAGAGAAATGGAGATAGGGGGTCACCCTGTTTCACCCCCCTAGTGATCAGGATGTCCTTCGACTTCTCCCCTTGGCTGGTTATCACGGTTGAGGACCGATCATAGCCCGACATTATATATGTCCTTAAAGGCTTTGGGATGCCTTTGCGCTTCATGGCCCGATGGATGGCCGGATGGGAGACGCTATCGAAAGCCTTCTCCATATCCAGAAACGCTAGGTGCGTGTTGTGCTTGAGCGGACGAGCCTCAGCTAGGAGGGCGTCCAGGATCACCAGGTTTTCAGGGCATCCGTCCACGGGAACGAACGCCTTCTGCCGCCTGTCGATCCTGACCGCCCCGGAGAGCCTGCTGCTCAGGATCTTGTGGAACAGCCTCACTATCGTAGATGACATGGTTATGGGGCGATAGTGGGAAGGTGAGTCCGGGTTGGGTTTCTTAGGTAATAGCACTGTCTTGTTCTTGCGAAATGGTTGCGGCAGGGATTCGTTTACCAACCACAGATTAAACAGTTTTGCAAACACCCTGATTGGTATAGCCTTAAGTAGACGTATAGTGATTCCGTCTGGGCCGGGAGCAGCATTGCTGCTTGCCTTGAGAGCAACAAGGATTTCCTCGGATGTTATGGGGTCCCCTAGTTGCTGATTAACTGGATCACGGTCACGAATTGGGCGGCGGTCCGGCGATGTGGGTCTAGAGAATAGCGCTTCCCAGAATGGAAAGAGACGAGCTGGCTCCACCTCAGTGGGGGTTACTTTCCAGTCTCCGGAAAGGACGCGCGCAGCGGCTTTCGAGCGATCTTTCTCGTACAGGCTCTGGCACAGAACATACTGTGCCCTTCGCTCCCTCTTTCGTCCGGTTGGAGGTTGGGTTGGGTCGGTACGGTTTGTCGGTGGAGGTCTCTGTCGACGCGCAGGGCGAGGGCGCGGTGCGTGGTCACCAGATCTTTTGGCAGAAGTAACCACTCGAGCATGGCGCTCAAGGATCCTATCCACGTTATGGCCGTTACCACTGACCAGGTCTGTGATTGCTTCATCAAGGAGTTCTTCTCCTTGTGCGTAATGTGCGTGGTTATAGTACCACGGGAGGTGACACGTTACCTTAATGTGCGTGGTTATAGTACCACGGGAGGTGACACGTTACCTTAATGTGCGTGGTTATAGTACCACGGGAGGTGACACGTTACCTTAATGTGCGTGGTTATAGTACCGTGGGAGATGACACGTTACCTTAATGTGCGTGGTTATAGTACCACGGGAGGTGACACGTTACCTTAATGTGCGTGGTTATAGTACCGTGGGAGATGACACGTTACCTTAATGTGCGTGGTTATAGTACCGTGGGAGGTGACACGTTACCTTAATGTGCGTGGTTATAGTACCGTGGGAGGTGACACGTTACCTTAATGTGCGTGGTTATAGTACCGTGGGAGGTGACACGTTACCTTAATGTGCGTGGTTATAGTACCGTGGGAGGTGACACGTTACCTTAATGTGCGTGGTTATAGTACCGTGGGAGGTGACACGTTACCTTAATCACCACCTTCATTACCTCAAAGTTGGCAAGGGAAATTTCTTTCCACTTTACAACCGATATTCCACCTGGAACACTGTTCAACACGGGTGTTGAACAGTGTTCAACACCCGTGACTCTGGATGAACAGTGTTCAACACCCACGACACTTGCTGAACAGTGTTCAACACCTGCAGGACGGATATATATATACATATATATGCGAACAAGCCTGAATGGTCCCCAGGACTATATGCGAATGAAAACTCACACCCCAGAAGTGACTCGAACCCATACTCCCAGGAGCAACGCAACTGGTATGTACAAGACGCCTTAAACCACTTGACCATCACGACCGGACTAATGAGGTGATAGCCTAAGCTATTTGAACCACCTCACCGCCGGCACTCGGATGGTTATCTTGGGCATAGCATTTTACCAAATCACCTCATTCTTTGAGCATACCACTTGCGTTGCTCGTGGGAGTATGGGTTCGAGTCACTTCTGGGGTGTGAGTTTTCATTTTCATACATATATATATATATATATATATATATATATATATATATATATATATATATATATATATATATATATATATATATATATATATATATGTATATAATGTTCCAGATATTTGTAGACCAATTTCTTAACTAAAGAGTAAGTGTTGATCTGTGCCAGCCGGAGCCATTGAGCCTGGACGGGGACTACAGTAAAGGAACATGATATAGGTCGTCCCAATTTGGGCTGCTCCACCTCCAACTCAACAGAATAGGAAATAGAAACGGGCCCGACCCTGTGGCTTACCAGCACACACCGTCGACTGCAAGTCTTCACAACTGAGAAGTACGAGTGAAACGAATCTTTCCTAGACGCAGGAGGATAAGAGTGGTAGCCCATAGCCGTATACGACGTAGCCCATAGCTGTATACGACGTAGCCATAGCTGTATAAGACGTAGCCCATAGCTGTATAAGACGTAGCCCATAGCCGTATACGACGTAGCCCATAGCCGTATACGACGTAGCCCATAGCTGTATACGACGTAGCCCATAGCTGTATAAGACGTAGCCCATAGCTGTATAAGACGTAGCCCATAGCTGTATAAGACGTAGCCCATAGCTGTATACGACGTAGCCCATAGCTGTATACGACGTAGCCCATAGCTGTATACGACGTAGCCATAGCCGTATACGACGTAGCCCATAGCCGTATACGACGTAGCCCATAGCTGTATACGACGTAGCCCATAGCTGTATAACGACGTAGCCCATAGCTGTATAAGACGTAGCCATAGCTGTATAAGAGTAGCCATAGCCGTATACGACGTAGCCATAGCTGTATACGACGTAGCCATAGCTGTATACGACGTAGCCCATAGCTGTATAAGACGTAGCCCATAGTGTATACGACGTAGCCATAGCTGTATACGACGTAGCCCATAGCTGTATAAGACGTAGCCCATAGATGTATACGACGTAGCCATAGCTGTATAGACGTAGCCCCATAGCTGTATACGACGTAGCCCATAGCCGTATACGACGTAGCGCCATAGCCGTATACGACGTAGCCCATAGCCGTATACGACGTAGCCCATAGCCGTATACGACGTAGCCCATAGCCGTANTGGTTGTTATGGTTGTTATGGTTGTTATAACTGTTATGGTTGTTATAACTGTTATGGTTGTTATGGTTGGTTGTTATAACTGTTATGGTTGTTATGGTTGTTATAACTGTTATGGTTGTTATGGTTGTTATGGTTGTTATAACTGTTATGGTTGTTATGGTTGTTAAAACTGTTATGGTTGTTATGGTTGTTATGGTTTTTATGGTTGTTATGGTTGTTATAACTGTTATGGTTGTTATGGTTGTTATAACTGTTATGGTTGTTATGGTTGTTATGGTTGTTATAACTGTTATGGTTGTTATGGCTGTTTTGGTTGTTATGGTTGTTATGGTTGTTATAACTGTTATGGTTGTTATAACTGTTATGGTTGTTATGGTTGTTATGGTTGTTATAACTGTTATGGTTGTTATGGTTGTTATGGTTGTTATAACTGTTATGGTTGTTATGGTTGTTATGGTTGTTATAGTTGTTATGTCTGTTATGGTTGTTATGGTTGTTATGGCTGTTATGATTGTTATAACTGTTTTGGTTGTTATGGTTGTTACGGTTGTTATAACTGTTATGGTTGTTATAACTGTTATGGTTGTTATAACTGTTATGGTTGTTATGGCTGTTATGGTTGTTATGGTTGTTATGGTTGTTATAACTGTTATGGTTGTTATGGCTGTAATGGTTGTTATGGTTGTTATGGTTGTTATAACTGTTATGGTTGTTATGGTTGTTATAACTGTTATGGTTGTTATGGTTGTAATAACTGTTATGGTTGTTATGATTGTTATGGTTGTTATAACTGTTATGATTGTTATGGTTGTTATGGTTGTTATAACTGTTATGGTTGTTATGGTTGTCATAACTGTTATGGTTGTATTGGTTGTTATGGTTGTTTTAACTGTTATGGTTGTTATGGTTATGGTTGTTATGGTTGTTATGTCTGTTATGGTTGTTATTGTTGTTATGGTTGTTATGGTTGTTATGGTTGTTATGTCTGTTATGGTTGTTATGATTGTTATAACTGTTATGGTTTTTATCGTTGTTATGGTTGTTATGGTTGTTATGTCTGTAAATTATGGTTGTTATGGTTGTTATGGTTGTTATAACTGTTATGGTTGTTATTGTTGTTATGGTTGTTATGGTTGTTATGGTTATGTCTGTTATGGTTGTTATGGTTGATATGGCTGTTATTGTTGTTATAACTGTTATGGTTGTTATTGTTGTTATTACTGTTATGGTTGTTATGGTTGTTATAACTGTTATGGTTGTTATGGCTGTTATGGTTGTTATAACTGTTATGGTTGTTATGGTTGTTATAACTGTTATGGTTGTTATGGTTGTTATAACTGTTATGGTTGTTATGTTTGTTATGGTTGTTATGGTTGTATGGTTGTTATAAGTGTTATGGTTGTTATGGTTGTTATGGTTGTTATAACTGTTATGGTTGTTATGGTTGTTATAACTGTTATGGTTGTTATGGTTGTTATAACTGTTATGATTGTTTTGGTTGTTATGGTTGTTATAACTGTTATGGTTGTTATGGTTGTTATGGTTGTTATAACTGTTATGGTTGTTATGGTTGTTATAGCTGTTATGGTTGTTATAACTGTTATGGTTGTTATGGTTGTTATGGTTGTTATAACTGTTATGGTTGTTATAACTGTTATGGTTGTTATAGTTGTTATGGTTGTTATAACTGTTATGGTTGTTATGGTTGTTATGGTTGTTATAACTGTTATGGTTATGTTTGTTATGGTTGTTATGGTTGTATGGTTGTTATAAGTGTTATGGTTGTTATGGTTGTTATGGTTGTTATAACTGTTATGGTTGTTATGGTTGTTATAACTGTTATGGTTGTTATGGTTGTTATAACTGTTATGGTTGTTATGGTTGTTATGGTTGTTATAACTGTTATGGTTGTTATGGTTGTTATAACTGTTATGGTTGTTATGGCTGTTATGGTTGTTATGGTTGTTATAACTGTTATGGTTGTTATGGTTGTTATTGTTGTTATAACTGTTATGGTTGTTATGGTTGTTATGGTTGTTATAACTGTTATGGTTGTTATAACTGTTATGGTTGTTATAGTTGTTATGGTTGTTATAACTGTTATGGTTGTTATGGTTGTTATGGTTGTTATAACTGCTATGGTTTTTATTGTTGTTATAACTGTTGTGGTTGTTATTGTTGTTATAACTGTTATGGTTACTATGGTTGTTATAACTCTTTATGGTTGTTATGGTTGTTATAACTGTTATGGTTGTTATGGTTGTTATGGTTGTTATAACTGTTATGGTTGTTATGGTTGTTATGGCTGTTATGGTTGTTATGGTTGTTATAACTGTTATGGTTGTTATGGTTGTTATGGTTGATATAACTGTTATGGTTGTTATGGTTGTTATGGTTGTTATGGTTGTTATAACTGTTATGGTTGTTATGGTTGTTATGGTTGTTATAATTGTTATGGTTGTTATGGTTGTTATAACTGTTATGGTTGTTATGGTTGTTATAACTGTTATGGTTGTTATGGTTGTTATGGTTGTTATAACTGTTATGGTTGTTATGGTTGTTATGGTTGTTTTAACTGTTATGGTTTTTATGGTTGTTATAACTGCTATGGTTGTTATGGTTGTTATGGTTGTTATGTCTGTTATGGTTGTTATTGTTGTTATGGTTGTTATGGTTGTTATGGTTGTTATGTCTGTTATGGTTGTTATGATTGTTATAACTGTTATGGTTTTTATCGTTGTTATGGTTGTTATGGTTGTTATGTCTGTAAATTATGGTTGTTATGGTTGTTATGGTTGTTATAACTGTTATGGTTGTTATTGTTGTTATGGTTGTTATGGTTGTTATGGTTATGTCTGTTATGGTTGTTATGGTTGATATGGCTGTTATTGTTGTTATAACTGTTATGGTTGTTATTGTTGTTATTACTGTTATGGTTGTTATGGTTGTTATAACTGTTATGGTTGTTATGGCTGTTATGGTTGTTATAACTGTTATGGTTGTTATGGTTGTTATAACTGTTATGGTTGTTATGGTTGTTATAACTGTTATGGTTGTTATGTTTGTTATGGTTGTTATGGTTGTATGGTTGTTATAAGTGTTATGGTTGTTATGGTTGTTATGGTTGTTATAACTGTTATGGTTGTTATGGTTGTTATAACTGTTATGGTTGTTATGGTTGTTATAACTGTTATGATTGTTTTGGTTGTTATGGTTGTTATAACTGTTATGGTTGTTATGGTTGTTATGGTTGTTATAACTGTTATGGTTGTTATGGTTGTTAAAACTGTTATGGTTGTTATAACTGTTATGGTTGTTATGGTTGTTATGGTTGTTATAACTGTTATGGTTGTTATAACTGTTATGGTTGTTATAGTTGTTATGGTTGTTATAACTGTTATGGTTGTTATGGTTGTTATGGTTGTTATAACTGTTATGGTTGTTATGTTTGTTATGGTTGTTATGGTTGTATGGTTGTTATAAGTGTTATGGTTGTTATGGTTGTTATGGTTGTTATAACTGTTATGGTTGTTATGGTTGTTATAACTGTTATGGTTGTTATGGTTGTTATAACTGTTATGGTTGTTATGGTTGTTATGGTTGTTATAACTGTTATGGTTGTTATGGTTGTTATAACTGTTATGGTTGTTATGGCTGTTATGGTTGTTATGGTTGTTATAACTGTTATGGTTGTTATGGTTGTTATTGTTGTTATAACTGTTATGGTTGTTATGGTTGTTATGGTTGTTATAACTGTTATGGTTGTTATAACTGTTATGGTTGTTATAGTTGTTATGGTTGTTATAACTGTTATGGTTGTTATGGTTGTTATGGTTGTTATAACTGCTATGGTTTTTATTGTTGTTATAACTGTTGTGGTTGTTATTGTTGTTATACTGTTATGGTTACTATGGTTGTTATAACTGTTTATGGTTGTTATGGTTGTTATAACTGTTATGGTTGTTATGGTTGTTATGGTTGTTATAACTGTTATGGTTGTTATGGTTGTTATGGCTGTTATGGTTGTTATGGTTGTTATAACTGTTATGGTTGTTATGGTTGTTATGGTTGATATAACTGTCATGGTTGTTATGGTTGTTATGGTTGTTATGGTTGTTATAACTGTTATGGTTGTTATGGTTGTTATGGTTGTTATAATTGTTATGGTTGTTATGGTTGTTATAACTGTTATGGTTGTTATGGTTGTTATAACTGTTATGGTTGTTATGGTTGTTATGGTTGTTATAACTGTTATGGTTGTTATGGTTGTTATGGTTGTTTTAACTGTTATGGTTTTTATGGTTGTTATAACTGCTATGGTTGTTATGGTTGTTATGGTTGTTATGTCTGTTTATGGTTGTTATTGTTGTTATGGTTGTTATGGTTGTTATGGTTGTTATGTCTGTTTATGGTTGTTATGATTGTTATAACTGTTATGGTTTTTTATCGTTGTTATGGTTGTTATTGTTGTTATGCTGTAAATTATGGTTGTTATGGTTGTTATGGTTGTTATAACTGTTATGGTTGTTATTGTTGTTATGGTTGTTATGTTGTTATGGTTATGTCTGTTATGGTTGTTTATGGTTGATATGGCTGTTATTGTTGTTAACTGTTATGGTTGTTATTGTTTGTTTATTACTGTTATGGTTGTTATGGTTTTATAACTGTTATGGTTGTTATGGCTGTTATGGTTGTTATAACTGTTATGGTTGTTATGGTTGTTATAACTGTTTATGGTTGTTATGGTTGTTATAACTGTTTGGTTGTTATGTTTGTTATGGTTGTTTTATGGTTGTATGGTTGTTATAAGTGTTATGGTTGTTATGGTTGTTATGGTTGTTTATAACTGTTATGGTTGTTATGGTTGTTATAACTGTTATGGTTGTTATGGTTGTTATAACTGTTATGATTGTTTGG
>WNGS01056694.1:0-10244 GCA_020271785.1 Procambarus virginalis
GATAGTCCATTATTCGTTCAAATCACACAAATCAATATGTTTTCATTAGAATTAACTAAAATGTTCCAGATTCTCCGTGTATGTTACAGAAGGAAGATGTACTGCAAAAACAGCTCTAATGCGGCTGAAACGTCGAAATATGCAATAAAATCAGGGTTTCCCTCTTTGGATACGGATTGTCAGTTTATTGTTATTAAAATTATCTGTTATTATTAAAGTTATTATCTGATGTATACGCGTAATTAGTTGCAAATTCACATTAAATACATTATTTTCAATCAACCATTCGTACCTCGTTAATTAGCGAGTAAGATATTGATTAGGAGAGAAACCTTGTTTTTATTGCATATTTCGACGTTTCAGCCGCATTAGAGCTGTTTTATCAACTTCAAATTTAAAATCAACTTTGAAAATCAACTTTGAAAATCATCTTTAAAAATTTAAGAGTAATTTGCAATTCATTACGTGTCATATTTATCGTAAATCATCATATTTGTCGTAAATTTTATGAATTAACGGCAATAAACAGAAAATGCTTGAAAACGTGGAAAAACAGACAAATATTGCTAAAATAGTTTATATTTGGAAAAAATCTCATTAAGAAAACAAGAGTGGAAAACCTCAAAATGTTGCTAAATTCGATGATTTTATGTACAAAGCACAATGCAAGAAAACTTGCTTAAAACCTCAATATTATGTGAAATTCTGAGATTTGTAAGCCAAATCACAAATAGAGAGACAACATGAAGTAGTATCAAAATATTAGTAGGTTCGAACATTTTTACCTAAAATCACCCTACATGAAAAACGTGAAAAAAGTCACTATAATACCTAATTCGAGGATTTTTACTTCAAATGATAGAGCGAGGTTGCGTATTATTTTGATCATTAAAAAGGCATATGAAAGCGATGTTTTCATTTCAAATGATAAAAATCAATGTGTTTTCTTTAGAATTACCTAAAATGTTCCTGAATTTACGTTTATATTACTGTAGAAAGAGGTACTCTTAAAACCGCTTTAATCCGGCATTAACGCAGAAATATGCAATAAAAACAGAGTTTCACTCCAAAACAATACCTAACTCACTATTTTAACGAGGTACAAACAGTTGATTGAAAATCTTGTATATAAGGTTAACTTGTAATTATTTACTTGTTTGCATCATATATATCGTAAATTTATTGAATTAATGGCAATAAACCTAAAAGATTGAAAATGCGAAAAACGGCCAAATATTGCCTAAATCGTAGATATTTGGATGAAATCTTATAAAGGAAACAACGATAAAAACCTAAATTACTAAATTCGATGATTTTATGTACAAAGCACATTGCAAGAAAACTTGCTTAAAAATGCATTATTATGAGACATTCTGAGATTTGTAGTCCAAATCACAAATAGAGAGACAACATGAAGTAGTGTCAAAATATTAGTAAATTCGAACATTTTTACCTAAAATCACTCTAAATGAAAAACGTGAAAAAGTCACTATAATAACAAATTCAAAGACTTTTACTTCGAAAAATAGAGCGAGGTTGCGAATTAATTTGATCATTAAAAATGCATATGAAAACGATGTTTCCAAATTCAAATGATAAAAATCAATGTGTTTTCTTTAGAATTACCTAAAACGTTCCTGAATTTCCGTTTATATTTCTGCATTCGTAAAACCGCTCTAATCTGGCTGAAACGTCGAAATATGCAATGATAACAGAAATTCTCTCCTAATCAATATCTAACTCATTATTTTAACGAGGTATAAAAAGTTGATTGAAAATAAAGTATTAAAGGGCAATTTACAATTAAAAATACGATAAATACGATAATATTTATCGTAATGCAAAAAATACGATAAATATGATACAAACACGTAATTACGTGTTTGCATCATATTTATCGTATTTTTTGCATAAATGACAATAAACCAAAAGTGCTTAAAATCATTGAAATACGGCAAAATATTGCCTAAATCGTTCATATTTGGTTGAAGTCTCATAAAGAAAAATGGATGATAAACCTGAAAACATTGCTAAATTCGATGATTATTAGTACAATAAAATGCAAGAAAACTTGCTCAAAAAGCAATATTATGCTAAATTCTTAGATTTTTAAGCTAAATCACATTTCGATAGAAAACATGAGGTTGTATCAAATTATTAGTAAATTCGAATAATACTACCTTAAAAGACACATGTTTTCACATGAAAACGTGAAAAAAGTCACAACATAACCAATTACGTGGATATTTGCTGGAAATCATTAAGCGAGATTTTGTGTTATTTTGATCATATGAAAAGGCATTTTCCGCTCTAATCCGGCTGAAACGTCGATATATGCAATAAAAACAGAAAATCTCTCCTAATCAATATCTGACTCACTATTTTAACGAGGTACAAACAGTTGATTGAGAATCAAGTATTTATTTTTAATTTGCAATTCATTACGTGTTTGCATCATATTTCAACCTGTCCTCTTAAAAAGAACGTCAAAATTTGCCGTTTGATTCTACGGCTGTTTTTGGACGTTATTTTGTGTAAAACTACGTCTATTATCGCTTCCATGACTATCTCTTGTTATACAATGAAATACCACACTCTTATTATTCTATTACTCACTGACTATGCTCTGATATTTGTTCTTCGTGTAAAAATATATATATTTTTGCCTTGATTAGGCCATAATCCAGAAAATTCCAGCCTATCGATCTTTATATTTAGGAAAACATCTAATAAATTTGGAAATTAATTTATCGTTCACCGACAGTTGCCTGTTACTATTTAACACTTTATACTTTAGTGTCGCTGGTCATTGTGACTTTCCCAAGATTTATATAGGTTTTGTAGTAGCATTTAGTCAGACTACAGTAATTTAACTAATGGGAAACCTCTATAGTCGTCGTAAATTAATAATAATCATTTATCAAATAATACATTAGCAAACATATACAACTTTTATGTTACGACTTTTCGGGTAGGCCGTTCCGTTTCTTTACAACCCAATGGTTCAAAAAACACAGTACTTTTAATATATAAGTGATTAAGTATGCTCTAATACATATGGTGCTCAATGAAAATTATCGTTTTTTTTGTTAATTTGTCCATAATGAATAAGATTCCTTACTGTCGATCTTTATATTAAGAAAAACATCTAAACAAGTTGGTATTGCGTTTTCGTTCAGATAACGTTTCCAGTTACTATTTCCTAGTTATCATTTAATGTAGGTGATCATTATTTTACTGTTATGTATAAAGAAATTTAGCATTATGCATTTATAATACAGAACAATTTGGTGGTTCAACTGCCTCATAATTATGTAAAAGACATCGTGACAAATACTTGATAATTAAAATCAAGATTTTTTTGACAACTATGTAATCCTGTTGAAATCATGCCGTTTGGAGTTGTCATACGCTTCTTAGTAAATAATATTAAGTAATGTTTGGCACAATTTATCACTGTATATACAAACTGTTTAGGTATTAAAGTATTCGTTTTTTTATGTTTAATATGTTACTTAATCCTAAACTTCTTTTGCAACGTATGTATCAGATATAATTAGTAATTGTCGCGAAACGGCGTATGTAAAAATAAATTTCCCCAAATGAAATTAGCGTATCGGCGATCGAGCGGCCACATTTAAAAGTGTATACTATTGTCACTATCCTGACATTATTTTTGGATGTACGTATTTCATTTTTGTACCAATGTGTTCGCAATAGAATGTTCTCGAAGAACATAAGTACTATAAGCTGATTTGATGTCACTAGTTTTGATTGAATATTTTGATCATATCTTGGATATTTTGATCTTTGGGAATATATTTCAATATTTGGATCATACCTTGGATCATTTGGTCTTGGGGGAAAGACCATCATGCATTCATTCATTAATTTATGATCGTCTTGGGAGAACTTTGTGAATGAATGAATGGAGGTTTTGGGGAGGCTTCAAGTGTGCTTTTTGGACCTGGAGAGTGTTTGGTTCCTGTCCCATCTCAAGTATATCTTATCATATATTCAAAGCTCTTTTTGTTATTTGGCAGTCTACCAGCTGTCAGCTATTTGTTGTGATGTGTTTTGTTAATATATATTTTGTTTAGAATATACTGTATGGAAACCAGGGATACAAATATCGTATAGCTACAAATATGAAAAAAATTATTTTTAAATATAAAGTACTTGTTATATATTCTCAAATAATTATTTTATAAGTGTGCAATGAATTGATGTGTGCTGTATTTGCAGAGCATCAAATCATGTAGATGGTAGGGCAAGTACCTTGAGGTGCTTCCGGGGCTTAGCGTCCCCGCGGCCCGGTCGTTGACCGGGCCTCCTGGTTGCTGGACTGATCAACCAGGCTGTTGGACGCGGCTGGTCGCAGCCTGACGTATGAGTCACAGCCTGGTTGATCAGGTATCCTTTGGAGGTGCTTATCCAGTTCTCTCTTGAACACTGTGAGGGGTTTGCCAGTTATGCCCATTATGTTTAGCGGAAGCGTTTTGAACAGTCTCGGGCCTCTGATGTTGATAGAGTTCTCTCTCAGAGTACCTGTTGCACCTCTATTTTTCAACGGGGGTATTCTGCACATCCTGCCATGTCTTCTGTGTCTCATGTGATGTTATTTCTGTGTGCAGGTTTGGGACCAGCCCCTCTAATATTTTCCATGTGTAAATTATTATGTATCTCTCCCACCTGCGCTCAAGGGAGTATATATTTAGGTTCTTTAGTCGGTCCAAATAGTTTAGATATTTTACAGAGTTGATTCTAGCAGTAAAGGATTTCTACACGCTCTCCAGGTCAGCAATTTCTCCAACTTTGAAAGGGGCTGTCATTGTGCAGCAGTACTCCACTCTAGAGAGCACAAGCGTTTTGAAAAGTATCATCATCAGTATAGCATCTCTAGGGTGAAAAGTTCTTGTTATCCAACCTGTCATTTTTTGTGCAGTTGTGACGGCTACTTTATTGTGTTCTTTAAAGGTAAGGTCTTCTGACATGAGTACACCCAGATCCTTTACATTGCCTTTTCGTTCTGTTATGATTTGCCTGAGTTTTTTTTACGTGGTTTCCGTTTTTATATTTTATTTTTTTCCAGAGCGCATGAGCTGGAACTTATCTTCGTTAAACACCATATTATTTTCTGTAGCCCATAGAAAGACCTGATTTCAAACCAATTTCAACTCAAATAATCTATGCTAGGTTTCTTGGAAACCAATGTGGCACCACAATTGCCCTTCTTGGTCTCTACCGATTGTTGTAATGCCTGGTGGCCTCTGTCTACAGACTACTATGGTTTCAAATTTCTGTGATTTTGGTGTTTTGTTTTTTGCAAGAAATATATATTTATTATATATGTTATGTTCTCCACATTTTCAGCACATCAGTGTCTACTTACTGCTGAAGCAAGTACCTTCATCAGGGTTCCCAAAGAGCATATCTTAGAAGGGTCGAAGACGTCCATTATTTTGAAGCCATCAAACAGAAAAGAAGAAATAAATAATTTGAAGATAGTCAAGAAGGAAGATGAATCTGTTGGAAAAGGGCAAGTCATGATGCTTCAGAAGAAAATTACCCAATATTGGTCTGATAGATAATAAACTATTTTTTGATAATGTAATTGAGTCAGAGGTGACTCCCATCAATCTTACTTCCTTTACAGAACAATATAATTTCTAAGAAAAAAATCTAAATTATTTATGTAAAATATATGATTTATTTTTGTAATAAAATCAATAAACTATGTAATTAATGTAATTAAGTCAGAGGTGACTCCCATCAATCTTACTTCCTTTACAGAACAATATGATTTCTAAGAAAAAAATCAAAATTATTTATGTAAGATATATGATTTATTTTTGTAATAAAATCAATAAACTTGTGTTCAAAGTCAGTAGTCAATATATTAATTTATCAATCCATCCTTGTGCAGGTCATTTACCCAAGGCACTAAGTGTCTCAGAGGCAATGGGTCAAAATTGAAGTGGTGATCAAGATCTCTAGATTATGTGCCCCATACTGTCACCATGGTGACACTATTGGGCAGCGCCACTCATCCTGTGACTTTTTTTTGAGATATATACAAGAGTTGTTACATTCTTGTACAGCCACTAGTACGCGTAGCGTTTCGGGCAGGTCCCTGGAATACGATGCCCGCCGCGAAGAATCGTTTTTTCATCCAAGTACACATTTTACTGTTGCGTTAAACAGAGGCTACAGTTAAGGATTTGCGCCCAGTAAATCCTCCCCGGACTGGACACACCATCCATATTGACAGTATTGGGCTTATTATATTTATATATTAATTATTATATTAATATTTTAAGAACATATGTCTATGTAACAACCATATTTTTCCTGATAATTATTTTCAAGCTGGAGTTTAAAAGTTCAGGAGAATTTTAGCATTTACGATTTCGGCGGGTAGGCGGTTACAATGGGGTTCTTAACCCTATGGATTCAAAAGCATCTGTTGTTACTCCTACATTGTGGCTTGTTGAGCTTGAAACCTTTGCTCCTTGTTCGTGTTACATCTGACCTTTTGAAGAAATTGAATGAATCAATATCCTCAAAATTGTTCAGTATTTTAAAGGTTTCGCTCTATTACTCTCTCATTTGCATATCTCTAAGCATATAGATTAGATTTAGATTTAGATTAGATTTTCAATTCAGGTAAAGGTACATACATTGCAGATGAGTTACAAAGGGAAAGACAAGGGCTAGAGTTCACTAGCTCTATTGGAATGAAAACATCTGCAAGACAAGTGTGGGCAAAAATTCAGATAGATAAGGGGACAGAACCCGGCCTGTGGCTCACAAAGACCCCCAGGGTAAGGCTGAAGAACTAATACAGAAGTGGAGTAATGCAGCATCATCCTCCTCCCTCCCTGCATAAGTAAGCAGGGAACAGCTCCTCCGACAAAATGACAGAAGGATTAGGTTAACAAGAGCACAATCTAGTGATGACGAGTATGGGGAACCAATCACAGCCTAGGAAGTAAAGGGGGCTATGAAAAAGGATAAAATTACAGCACCTGGTGAGGATGGCATCACCTACGACATACTCAATGCACTGTGTGAAGTGTCTAGGAACCCACTACTCCACCTATTTAACAAGTCATTCCTAAGTGGAGTGTTTCCCACACAATGGAAACATGCAATAATTGTTCCCATACCGAAACCTAATGACCCCGGCAATTACAGACCTATCAGTCTCATGTCATGCACTTGCAACATGATTGAAAAGATCATCCGAAACCGACTGTTGCACAAAATAGGAAGGTTAGGGGAGGTTGGTCAATGGATTTGTTAAAGGACAGAGCACAGCAAATTGTATAGTTAGTTATCTGGCTAATGACACAGCTAAGTACTCCCAATAAACTCACTCCTTGGGGCAAATATTTTAAATTTAAAATACAATACCTAAAGCCACTAGTACGAATAGCGTTTCGGGCAAATATATACGAAGCAAAACCCAAACAAAAACCCATTACAGTACACAAGAAGACAAGAACACAAGAACAAAGGCAACCGCAGAAGGCCCATTGGCACATACGAGGCAGCTCCTATTTATAACCACCCAATCCCACTCATATACATGTCCAACCCATGCTTGAAACAATCGAGGGACCCCACCTCCACAATGTGACGCGGCAATTGGTTCCACAAATCAACAACCCTGTTACTGAACAAGTATTTACCCAAGTCTTTCCTAAATCTAAACTTATCCAATTTATACCCATTGTTTCGCGTTCTGTCCTGTGTTGATACTTTCAATACCCTATTAATATCCCCTTTGTTATGTCCATTCATCCACTTGTAAACCTCTATCATGTCACCCCTAACTCTTCGCCTTTCCAGTGAATGCAAATTAAGCTTTGTTAATCTTTCTTCATATGAAAGATTTCTAATTTGGGGAATTAACTTAGTCATCCTACGCTGGACACGTTCAAGTGAATTTATATCCATTCTATAATATGGCGACCAAAACTGAACTGCATTATCTAAATGGGGCCTAACCAGAGCAAGATATAGCTTGAGAACCACACCAGGTGTCTTGTTACTTACGCTGCGATTAATAAATCCGAGTGTCCGATTTGCCTTATTACGAACATTTATGCATTGATCCTTTTGTTTTAAATTCTTACTAATTATAACTCCCAGATCCCTTTCGCAATCCGACTTCGCAATCTCAACACCATCTAGCTCGTATCTTGTAACTCTATCATCATTACCTAGCCTCAGAACTTTACATTTATCAGCATTAAACTGCATCTGCCAGTCCTTTGACCATTTCAAAACCCTATCTAGATCAACTTGAAGTGATAGTGAGTCCTCCTCTGAATTAATTTCCCTACCGATTTTCGTATCATCGGCAAATTTGCAAATGTTGCTACTCAAACCTGAATCTAAATCATTTATATATATTATAAACAACTGAGGTCCCAGGACAGAGCCTTGAGGCACTCCACTTACAACATTTTCCCACTCTGACTTGACTCCATTTATACTAACTCTCTGTTTCCTTTGGTATAGCCATGCCCTAATCCAGCTTAATATAGCACCCCCAATACCATGAGCCTCTATCTTTTTAATCAGTCTTTCATGTGGCACTGTATCGAAAGCTTTGCTAAAGTCAAGGTACACAACATCACAATCCTTACCACTATCAACTGCCTCAACTATGCTAGAATAAAAAGATAACAAATTTGTTAAACATGAACGGCCATTTATAAAACCATGTTGCGACTCAATTATTAATTTATGTTTTTCAAGATGAAGACGAATTTTATTTGCTATTATAGATTCGAGTAACTTTCCCACAATAGACGTTAGGCTAATTGGTCGATAGTTAGACGCAAGTGATCTATCTCCTTTCTTAAAAACTGGTATCACATTAGCAACTTTCCAAAACTCTGGCACTCTGCCTGACTCTATTGATTTATTAAATATGATTGACAGTGGGTCACAAAGCTCCTCTTTGCATTCTTTCAGCACTCTGGCAAACACTTCATCCGGCCCTGGGGATTGTTTGGTTTGAGTTTTACTATTTGTTTAAGAACATCCTCCCTGGTAACTGCTAAACTCCTCAACCTGTCCTCGTCCCCACCCACATAGACTTGTTGGGCTGAAGGCATATTGTTAAGTTCCTCTTTAGTAAATACAGATACAAAATATTTATTAAAAATACTACTCATCTCTTCATCACTATCTGTTATTTGACCTGTCTCAGTTTTTAATGGACCTATCCTTTCCCTAGTCTTAGTTCGATATAACTGAAAAAACCCTTTAGGATTTGTCTTTGCTTGCCCTGCTATACGAACTTCATAGTTTTCTTTTTGCTTTCCTTATCTCTTTTTTAACATTTCTAACTAGTAGTACGAATTCCTGTTCTAAAGTGACCTCCCCATTTTTATCCTTTTGTACCAAGCTCTCTTTTTACCTATAAGATTCTTCAAATTCTTTGTATCCACTTTGGGTCATTAGTAATCGATCATTCAATTTGTGTGGTATACTCGTTCCTGTGCTTTGTTTAGAATATTCTAAATACGTTATAAATTGAATCTACATCGAAATCCCCATTTACATCACCTATCGCTGGGTTCATGTCTCGCTCCAAGACCGCCCACAACCCCATACCCAGACTTTCCAATCAATTTGACCCAAAAATTTCTTAGGCTATTAAAATAAGCTTTTTTCGAAAATCTGGCACTTTAACAGAATTTTCTCCTACAGGTCTAAGTCCTTCTATGCTAAATCTGATTTTCTTTGATCACGGTCCCTAGCTCACTCCCTATTTCGATGTCATTAATTTTGTGTTCCCTGTAGTTAACACTAAATCTAAAATATATTTTTTTCACCCACGTATTCCATGGCCAGGGATTTTCTGAAAAGTAATTTTCCTTAGCAACTATATTGAAATTTGACCAGTTTCAGTTCCCCTTGTACGACATTGGTACTGAAATACAATTAACACATTTGTGCTTTGTAGCCCTTATTTAGTCAATGTTCTGCCTGATTATTCATGTTATTGGTATTTCCTTAATTCATTCTCTTATCATCATCTTCAAACATATTGTGTGGGTGATTGGATGTCAGTTAATCTTTCTAGTGTGAACACTATTAAAGTATTTCTTCAGTGTGTTGCTTGCTTCTTTTAATCGCTACAACTTAACATGTTCAGTCTCATCTTTTATGGGTCCTACTCTACTGTATAATATTTAATATTAAATAATATTTTATAAGATTCT
>WNGS01056706.1:0-12500 GCA_020271785.1 Procambarus virginalis
ATGGGGCGCCCCTGGAGTTTCCCGAGGATCTTCTTCGGCGTTACTTTCAGCGGTTTGGAGCGGTCATCAGTGTGAGGGTCAACACGAATCCTCTGGGAGGTATGCCGGTAGACGGACGAACATTCGCACCTTAGGGATGCGCCTGCGGTCGGATATTCCATCTTCGGTCGGCTCCTGGGGTGCTACATCCGGGTGTACTATGCCCGACAGCCTCGTACCTGTTTCCGTGTGGCCTGGTGGGGCATCAGGCTGCCGGGTGCGATGCGGCTCCGGTTGCCCCTGTCAACCTATTCGGGACGAAGATTCCCCTCCGCTTCCCCTGGACGAGGACTCCGGGGATGCAGTGACCGACCCGCTCGTTGTTGCGGCTACCCCGGCGTCGCCTGACGTTCCCCGGATATCGCCGGCCCTCCTCAGGATGTTGCGATGCCATCGGTGGATACTCTGCTCCTGTCCCTGCTGCTCCAGTGGGCCTTTCTGCTGCGCCCTCCTCACCGTCTGCTCACCCGCCTTCAGCTGCTGCGCCTGGCCCTGCATCCTCGCCTCGGATCCGGCTGTGCGGTGCTGGGGTGACTGTGGGGTCCCCTGTTGTGTGTGGTCCGGTTCCCCCTGTGGTCGAGGCTGCTGCCGTTTTGCGGCGGACGTCAGTTCGTCCGGCTAGTAGTGCCCATGTTTCTGGGTCGGCTTCCGGCTCTGACGATCTCAGGCCGGTGCCCAAAACGATCCGGCATTCGGCTTCTAACTGGGCCGAGTTGGGGACTTTAGTGACTGTGAGGCTCGGGGGTGGTGGAGTGGTTCGGTTTACGTTGCTGGCTCCGATTAGTGGGGGCGGACGTCCAAACCCCAGCAAACACAGAACGTTTGTGAACGTTTTTAAATGGTGCCACAAAGGTAATACTCTAACATTTGACATAAATACGTATATCTGACGTTCTTAAAACCACTAGATATAACTAAAAACATGTATTCTTGAGATACGTTTTTTTAAGATTTATGTAAAAATTTAAAAATAATAGTGAATGCTATGGAATTATAATGTTTTCTTGCTTTATATATAAAAATAAAAAAATTTCAGTCAACATTTCATTTTTTTTGTTTACTTTATGTAAACCTATCCAATTTACGTTCTTATAACATAAATATAACATTTATATGTCGTCAATATAACGTTATTTATACGACATCGTTACGTTATTATAATGTTATATTAACGTATAATTCCTGTATAAAAAACAAATATATATTGAGCTTTATATTTTAAACCTTGTAAAATTGTCGTAAAATTTGGAATAAGACAGTAAGCATGCTTTATTTATGAAAATATAGAAACAAATCAAGAAAAATCATAAACCACATGTCACCCCTATATATAATTCTTTAGTTGTCTTTCCAAAGAATGTAATTTAAGCTTTGACAATCTTTCTTCAAATGACAGGTTTCTAATTTGGGGTATTAACTTTGTTATTCTTTACTGGAAGCATTCTAGTAAATTTTGAACCTTAAATTTTGAAATTAAAATAAATTGAACCCCATGCACAGATACCATAATTAAGATAGGGATAGATTAGTGCATAATATAGAGAGATGAGACCAGAGTTAGGTACATAATATCTGATTTTGGAGAGTATACCAACTCTTTTAGCGATTTTCTTAGTTATGTGTTGTATGTGGGTACTGAAGTTTAGTCTCTTGTCTAGGAATAGGCCAAAAAACTTTCCATCTTTTTTATTGCTAATGTTTACATTATCTATCTGAAGCTTAATTGCATTTGTAGATTTGCTTCCAAATAAGATGTATAGTAGGTCTTTGCTATGTTAATTGTTAGCTTGTTGGTTGACATCCATATGTGGACTTTTTTTAGTTCATTATTAACAACATTATTTAGTGTATGTGGGTTGGGGTTAGAGTAGATGAGGGTAGTATCATCAGCAAACAAAATAGGTTTCAGAATGTTAGAGACATTAGGCAGATCATTGATGTATATAAGAAATAGGAGAGGTCCCAAGATGCTGCCCTGTGGCACTCCAACGGTTATTGGTAGAGTGGGAGAGGTTATATTATTGATGGCTACACATTGGTGTCTATCACTAAGATAGGATTGGATATAGTCCAGTGCATGGCCTCGGATTCCATAATGATGGAGTTTAAGTAAGAGGTAATTGTGATTAACAGTATCAAAGGCCTTTCTCAGGTCAATGAAGAGTCCAATCAGAAACTCATTTTTGTCAAGGGCAGAGTAAATTATATCAAGGAGACTAATAATTGCATCGTTGGTACTCTTTTAGGAGCGGAAGCCAAACTGACAGGGGCTAAGAATGTCGAATTTTACGAGATAAGAGTAGAGCTGTTTGTAGATAATTTTTTCAAATATTTTTGATAGTATGGGTAGGTTTGATATTGGTCTATAATTGTTTATGTTTGCCGGATTACCTCCTTTATGAACTGGCGTTACTCTTGCTTTTTTAAGGATATCAGAGAAGGAATGACACTCAAGGGATTTGTTGAACAGCAGAGCTATAGGTGGCGCAATGGCATGGGAGGCGCTCTTGTATACAATGGACTGAGCTTTGCATACAATGGAGCTTTGGTTTTTAGTGAGTGTATGATGGACACAACATCTGTCAGGCTGACTGGTGAAAGAAGAAGAGAGTTTGGATAGCTGCCTGAGAGATATATGTGTTCATAATGTGTCTGAGTCCGTGGGATTTTACTCGCAAGGTCACCACCAACCGATGAAAAGAAGCTATTAAATTCATTTGCCATTTCTAAGTCAGTTGACGGTGTAAAGCCATCCTTAGAGAGTGTTATCTGGTTGTGGGAGTGTTGTTTAGTTCCTAGGATATTAGAGATGGTATTCCATGTGATTTTCATGTTGCCTTTTGCTTCTAACTCTATCGCCATTACCTATCCTCTAAACCTTACATTTGTCAGAATTAAACGGCCTCCGCCAATCATTTGACCATATATCAGTACCCAATTTAGATCGTTCGATCGATCAATTTAGACCTCCTTGTATCATATATCATCATACATGATGATATAATGATACACACTATTGGGTATGCTGATGATATAATGATACACACTACTTGTTATGCTAACATGCAGAACACTCTTAACTCTGTATTAGTCTCATGTCAGGACTTCGGTTCAGTCATATCTCAGCAGAGGAAACAAAGATACTAAACGGGTGTCCACCCAGGCAGGGAGGAGCTGTTCACAAGATGCAACTGTATGATATGGCTCCCAGCTTGACTATGTTAACAGATTCAAATACCTTGGCCTTGTATTGTCCTGTTGTATTTCTGACTCTGTCGTCAGTATAAAGAGAGGCTCCATAAGCCCTCTTGGAGATGTTGCAGGTTATCACTCAGGCTATCGTGCCAATGTCACAATTGTCAAAATGATGTACCTTGCATACATCAAATCTTTAGTGGATTATGCTGCACCTCTGCTTGCCTTGATGACTGAAAGAAAGCTTAAAGGGTTTGAAAACTTGCAGAACGAAGCCTTGAAGATAATCCTTGGATGCCCCTCGTACCACAAAGATACTTAACATGAGGAAGGAACTTAATATTAACTTAATAATAGAATATGAGTGCATATATTGTACTGCATTACTCCTTGTAATGATCCTCATATTACTGAGGATCATTACTCCTTGTAATAATCCTCATATTGTGCTTCAATAATCCAATGTATAACCCTGAGATGTTTTCCTAATTGTATTTAGGATTCCTTGTTCATTATTGTATTGTGTATTGTTATTATTGTGTATTGTTCTGATCTGCTTTTGTGTCGAAAATTCTTGCATCGTACCTGTAAATTTTTTTTTTCACAATTTTACTGTAATTATCCTGCTTAAAATCATCTGTACTTGTAAAACACTTTTAAACACTTTTTATCAATTTTACTCCTAATTATTTCTCTAAAACTTTGTTTGTTTAAGGATTTGCTCAAAGATTAGTTTATAAGGACTTGCCCGAAATGCTATATATATCTAGTGGCTTTACAAGATTGTAATTCCAACTTAAACTCTATGTTGTCTCTTAACCCCCAATGTACGTTCTTGTATATATATATAAATAAATAAAATAAATAAATAAATAAATAACTAGGGATCGAGGCATTAATGCGCAGTACGTGCTTCCCTCACCTGTGACGTCACAGCGCCATCTGACGACACCATAAACACAGGCGGCCATTTTATGTTCCACCAAGATTAAAGTTTTTTTTTTTTTTAAATTTTGCCCCGAGTGTCGAGTTTGCAGCGCCCCAATGTGTTCGCAATAGAATGTTCTACAAGAACATATGTATAAAATGTCACACAAGGATGCGTTAAACTGTCCGCAAATGAACAACTATACATAGATCACTAGCCGTGAGCTCCAAACAGCGACGAAATGTTTCTATTCTTTTCAGGGTTGTAAACTCCACACTTATTCTACAGCATTAAATTTGGTATCACTGAAATCGCAATAAAATTCCCTACACGTACATATGCATATAAATGTAGAATCATGATCGCGCCCATCCTCAAGAGTGTGGGAAGTGGGTGAAGTGTTACCCGTTACCGCACATCGACGAAATTAGTATTGAAAAGTTTATTCTTTTCACTGTCCTGACCTTAATTTTCAAAGTACATATTTCATTTTTGTGCCAATGTGTTCGCAATAAAATGTTCTACAAGGACATATATATAAAATGTCACACAAGGATGCGTTAGACCGGCAACAAAGAAAAAAACCTACGTCGATTAATTACACTCGTCGTGTCAACAATACAATAGTCTTACCACGAAAATCCAATCCAATGCCGTTTTCTCTATGCTATGTGACTATTAGAGAAAACAAAAATTGTATGGCAAACATGTTCATAGTATCTCCAAGTCATTGCAAATAGACATGTTATCTTGAGTGAGCTTGCAAGAATGAATATTGGTGGTCGGCTTCTTTGTTGGATCAGGGGTTACTTATCCAACAGGAAGTCATCTGTATTTTTCCAGGGGCATAGGAGTGTAACAAGAGACTTTGAACTAGGTACCCCGCAGGGTGGTGTCCTCAGTCCTACCTTATTTAATATCTTAATAAACACGCTGTTAAACTCTATACCGAGCAAACCCAACGTCCCCATCATTAGCTATGCTGATGATATAATGATACACACCCCTGGGTATGCTAACACGCAGAACACTCTTAACTCTGTATTAGACTCATGTCAGGATCTAGGTTTAATTATCTCAGCAGAGAAAACAAAGATACTAAATCGGCGCCCATCCAGGCAGGGAGGAGCTGTTCGCAAGATGAAACTGTCTGGTGGCTTCCAGCTTGACTATGTAAACAGATTCAAATACCTTGGCCTTGAGGTGCCACTGTATGGGCCTGTTGTATTCAGACTCTGTCGTCAGTATAAAGAGAGGCTCCGAGCTCTCAAGGCTGTTGCAGGTTATCACTCAGGCTATGGTGCCAATGTCAGAATTGTCAAAATGATATACCTTGCATACATCAGATCTTTAGTGGATTATGCTGCACCTCTGCTTGTTTTGATGCCTGAAAGAAAGCTTGGAGGGCTTGAAAAATTGCAGAACGAAGCCTTGAGGATAATCCTTGGGTGCCCTCGTACCACAAAGATACTTAATATGAGAAAGGAACTTAATATTCTGAGCGTTGTTGATCGTGGTACTGAAATTAACTGTCAAATTGGTATAAAAATGCTTAGGCTAACTCATCCTACTCCTTGCACAGAAGCCCTTCAGAATTACTTTATTGAAGATCAGCACTGTTCCAAATGGATAACAAAAACTGGAACTCAACTCAGAATGTATCAGATTCATGATTTGTACCAAGAGAAACAACAACGGCATTTTCCTGCACCGTGGGAGGTTACACCCTTTCCAGTTTTAATCCCTCCCTTTCCACCCAAGAAGCAAATTAGAGATCAGCCCAAGCTTCGTCTTGAGGCAAAGCTCAACGCCTTAAGCCATATTGATGCTGTGTCCACAGAGCATTCTCTCTCTCAAATCATATACACTGATGGTTCCCTACACCGCACCACGGGTGCAGCTGGAAGCGCAGTTGTTCTGACAATGGGCGATGGCTTGTACTTTGAGTGGGGAGTCCGTATAAACAACTGGGCCTCTACCCTTCAGACTGAACTATTTGCCTTGATCCTTGCACTGAAATGTGTACAAGTCTGCAAACTTGATACATTAATTGTAAGTGACTCCTTATCATCCTTAAATGCTCTCAACTCTTTAAGACATAACTGTAACATGCTCGTGTCCGAAGCTAGACACAAATACAACAATATTATTAAGGATGGTAACAGAGTCCATTTCATGTGGTCTCCATCTCATGTTGGCCTCCGAATGCATGATAGAGCTGATAAGTTAGCCAAAGAATCTGCCTTTAAAGGAGCCGTTGAGTTTAACCTTGGATTGTCAATGAGCAATCTGAGAGCAGCAGTACAGTACACCGAGAACTTCAACAAGATCTTGTAGATCTGAGACAAAGTGAAATTGACACCAGTAATTCCATCTATCATCACACTATCATGCAAGAGGAGCCCCATATCTATTGATCATCCAATAAAATCAGCAGACTTCTAGATGTTACTGCTGCTCGGCTTAGACTCGGTTACAAGTATCTCTGGGAATTCTCATTATCTGCTGATGTAGACCTGACCAAATGTAAACTGTGTCAACAAAATTATTCCCACACCCTCCGTCACTATGTGATGGAGTGCGAAAACATACGTGAATTTAGAGACAATTCTATTACCAATGTTCCAGCGATATGTAAATATTTCATTCAAAATGATCTGCTACCAGAAATTCTAGCCAAATATCCCCAGTTTGCTAACTGTAGGTAGTAACTGAGTGATTGTAACCTATCCACCGCTACCCACTGGATGGGGGGCGGTGCATGTGCAGGACAAACATATAAATTGTGACACAAAGGGGAATATTAATAAGGGTAGAGTTGACTAAATGTAAACTCTGTCAGCAGAACTATTCGCATACTTTGCGTCATTATATAATGGAATGTGAAAAAATCTCGGAATTTAGAGATAACACCATCAATAATGTCCAAGAAATGTGTAAGTACTTCATTCATAATGATGTGCTGCCCGAAATCTTAGCGAAGTATCCAGCATTTGCTTACTGTAGGTAATGCATGCACATGACTGTAAAGCTGCCGCCCAGTTGGGTGGGTGTGGAGCACATGACTTTAAAGCTGCCGCCCAGTTGGGTGGGTGTGGAGCACATGACTGTAAAGCTGCCGCCCAGTTGGGTGGGTGTGGAGCACATGACTGTAAAGCTGCCGCCCAGTTGGGTGGGTGTGGAGCACATGACTGTAAAGCTGCCGCCCAGTTGGGTGGGTGTGGAGCACATGACTGTAAAGCTGCCGCCCAGTTGGGTGGGTGTGGAGCACATGACTGTAAAGCTGCCGCCCAGTTGGGTGGGTGTGGAGCACATGACTGTAAAGCTGCCGCCCAGTTGGGTGGGTGTGGAGCACATGACTGTAAAGCTGCCGCCCAGTTGGGTGGGTGTGGAGCACATGACTGTAAAGCTGCCGCCCAGTTGGGTGGGTGTGGAGCACATGACTGTAAAGCTGCCGCCCAGTTGGGTGGGTGTGGAGCACATGACTGTAAAGCTGCCGCCCAGTTGGGTGGGTGTGGAGCACATGACTGTAAAGCTGCCGCCCAGTTGGGTGGGTGTGCAGCAAGACTAGTAACTGTGTGACTCACATAGATGTAAAGTGCCTTGTATAGTGACTGTTGTGAGCCTCTTGTTGACCACTTGCGACACAGAGATTATTGATGTGTGTATTTGTGTGGTTATTTGTGTGGTGATTATAAATATGTATGTGTATGTATATATGTATACGTATATATATATATGTACATGTATGTATGAGAATGTGTACATGTATATATAACATTATTAATTTTGTAACTAGCGTTAAAAATTGTTATTTGCTAAGCTAAACGAACTAGAGGGTTCAGTTCCTGAACCGATTATGTGCCTCTGTAATCCTTTACACCACCGCCCACGGGATGGGTATGGGGTGCATAATAAAGAAAGAAATGGAAATAATAGGGGTATGAAATGTATCAACATAAAACATTAATGTTAGTGGCCATCAGGTAAAATCAGGTTATTATTTGTAAAGAATTTAAATGAGTTAAACTAAATACGAACTTAATATATTTTGCTAACGCAAAAATATATTCCCGAGGTATGGTAATTTCAAATAAATATTTGATATAATTATTTGTAAAAAAAAAATTAATTTAGATTTTCGTATTGCTTGATAATATATAATAGCGTTTAGATAATGCTGGAGCTGGACATTCTTTAGGCTCGTTGCATTTTATGGTAGTCGCCGCCATTTTAGAACCGTGTGGAGACGGACGCCTGGTGGCTTATACACAAACTCCTGCTGCATCTCGATAGTTAAGGTAACTGTTTTCTTTTATTTGTTCTTAAACATGTGTAGTATATATATAAGCTTGTGGTGGTAGGCTGGATGGTGTAAGCTTGTGGTGGTAGGCTGGATGGTGTAAGCTTGTGGTGGTAGGCTGGATGGTGTAAGCTTGTGGTGGTAGGCTGGATGGTGTAAGCTTGTGGTGGTAGGCTGGATGGTGTAAGCTTGTGGTGGTAGGCTGGATGGTGTAAGCTTGTGGTGGTAGGCTGGATGGTGTAAGCTTGTGGTGGTAGGCTGGATGGTGTAAGCTTGTGGTGGTAGGCTGGATGGTGTAAGCTTGTGGTGGTAGGCTGGATGGTGTAAGCTTGTGGTGGTAGGCTGGATGGTGTAAGCTTGTGGTGGTAGGCTGGATGGTGTAAGCTTGTGGTGGTAGGCTGGATGGTGTAAGCTTGTGGTGGTAGGCTGGATGGTGTAAGCTTGTGGTGGTAGGCTGGATGGTGTAAGCTTGTGGTGGTAGGCTGGATGGTGTAAGCTTGTGGTGGTAGGCTGGATGGTGTAAGCTTGTGGTGGTAGGCTGGATGGTGTAAGCTTGTGGTGGTAGGCTGGATGGTGTAAGCTTGTGGTGGTAGGCTGGATGGTGTAAGCTTGTGGTGGTAGGCTGGATGGTGTAAGCTTGTGGTGGTAGGCTGGATGGTGTAAGCTTGTGGTGGTAGGCTGGATGGTGTAAGCTTGTGGTGGTAGGCTGGATGGTGTAAGCTTGTGGTGGTAGGCTGGATGGTGTAAGCTTGTGGTGGTAGGCTGGATGGTGTAAGCTTGTGGTGGTAGGCTGGATGGTGTAAGCTTGTGGTGGTAGGCTGGATGGTGTAAGCTTGTGGTGGTAGGCTGGATGGTGTAAGCTTGTGGTGGTAGGCTGGATGGTGTAAGCTTGTGGTGGTAGGCTGGATGGTGTAAGCTTGTGGTGGTAGGCTGGATGGTGTAAGCTTGTGGTGGTAGGCTGGATGGTGTAAGCTTGTGGTGGTAGGCTGGATGGTGTAAGCTTGTGGTGGTAGGCTGGATGGTGTAAGCTTGTGGTGGTAGGCTGGATGGTGTAAGCTTGTGGTGGTAGGCTGGATGGTGTAAGCTTGTGGTGGTAGGCTGGATGGTGTAAGCTTGTGGTGGTAGGCTGGATGGTGTAAGCTTGTGGTGGTAGGCTGGATGGTGTAAGCTTGTGGTGGTAGGCTGGATGGTGTAAGCTTGTGGTGGTAGGCTGGATGGTGTAAGCTTGTGGTGGTAGGCTGGATGGTGTAAGCTTGTGGTGGTAGGCTGGATGGTGTAAGCTTGTGGTGGTAGGCTGGATGGTGTAAGCTTGTGGTGGTAGGCTGGATGGTGTAAGCTTGTGGTGGTAGGCTGGATGGTGTAAGCTTGTGGTGGTAGGCTGGATGGTGTAAGCTTGTGGTGGTAGGCTGGATGGTGTAAGCTTGTGGTGGTAGGCTGGATGGTGTAAGCTTGTGGTGGTAGGCTGGATGGTGTAAGCTTGTGGTGGTAGGCTGGATGGTGTAAGCTTGTGGTGGTAGGCTGGATGGTGTAAGCTTGTGGTGGTAGGCTGGATGGTGTAAGCTTGTGGTGGTAGGCTGGATGGTGTAAGCTTGTGGTGGTAGGCTGGATGGTGTAAGCTTGTGGTGGTAGGCTGGATGGTGTAAGCTTGTGGTGGTAGGCTGGATGGTGTAAGCTTGTGGTGGTAGGCTGGATGGTGTAAGCTTGTGGTGGTAGGCTGGATGGTGTAAGCTTGTGGTGGTAGGCTGGATGGTGTAAGCTTGTGGTGGTAGGCTGGATGGTGTAAGCTTGTGGTGGTAGGCTGGATGGTGTAAGCTTGTGGTGGTAGGCTGGATGGTGTAAGCTTGTGGTGGTAGGCTGGATGGTGTAAGCTTGTGGTGGTAGGCTGGATGGTGTAAGCTTGTGGTGGTAGGCTGGATGGTGTAAGCTTGTGGTGGTAGGCTGGATGGTGTAAGCTTGTGGTGGTAGGCTGGATGGTGTAAGCTTGTGGTGGTAGGCTGGATGGTGTAAGCTTGTGGTGGTAGGCATGTGTAGTATGTATATTTATGTAATATATTTGGCATATTTAATGGCATTTAGTTAATGCCACTTAGTGGCATATGTCTGCACCCTTTCTAGTTTGTTGATATGCTGCTTAAGATATGGGCACCATACAACTGCTGCATACTCCAACTTTGGTCTAACAAAAATTGTGAACAGTTTCAAAATTTCTGTTGAAGAAATCCTGTTTCCTAATTCTGCATCTGTTTTGGTATAACACCTCTTTTTTTATTAGGCCTGCAATTATGAATGGCTTTATAACCAGCTAAGTTGTAGAGTTGGGTATAGTCTTTACTTAGCCAAGTTTCTGTTAAAATGAGGGTCCGTCTAATTACCACAAGCTACACAAGCTTCACAAAGCTTCCTAGCAATACGTTAGTAATGAATAAATATGATAGGTTAGGTTGACCTAACCTAACCCAACCCAACGTAACCTAACCTAACCTAACCTAACCTCACCTAACCTAACTGACGCTTGGATCGTTGACTTGATTTGGCGTCACCAGCTCTTTATTTTCATCTAATTTCTTTATAAAAAGATACTTTTTCAGATTAAAATTGTTTTTCCATGTTGTACATTCAGCACCGAATTCAGCACAGAATATTTTTGTTAAACAGAATTTGTTATATAAATAACTGTTAATTTTACAGAATCATCTATCAACGCACATCCGCAAGTTAAGGAGGAAGACGTGACCTTTCAAATTTCTGAAGTACTGAAACATGCACCAAACAGGCCTGGTGGATCTAGGAACAAGGTAAAATAATTTAAATTTGTGTTTTTTTTTGTACTAATTATCCGTATATATATATATATATATATATATATATATATATATATATATATATATATATATATATATATATATATATATATATATATATATATATATATGCAATTGACGATCACTAAACACAGATCATTTGTATGCAGAAAAACCACAAAGAAATGCAGAAAGGGGGGTGAACGTTTCGGCTTTTCAAGGCCTTTGTCAACACCAGACTGTGAACAACACCAGTCTGGTGTTGACAAAGGCCTTGAAAAGCCGAAACGTTCACCCCCCTTTCTGCATTTCTTTGTGGTTTTTCCGCATATATATATATATATATATATATATATATATATATATATATATATATATATATATATATATATATATATATATATATTGTGTGTGTATATGTATTTGTGTGTAAATCACGGAAATTAACATGTGGTGAAAAATGTGACAGTGTCAGACCACGAAAGAAGAATTGAACCAGGAATTTCTGTAAGTACTTTAATATTTAAATAATACATCTTCAGGAGGAATGATTCCTTCTGAAGATGTATTATTGAAATATGAAAGTACTTAAGGAAATTTCTGTTTCAATTCTTCCTCAGTGGTCTGACACTGTCATACGTAATTACCCAAGTTTTGAAAGTGAACAAATTGTTTACAATGGTTTATAATTTAACAGTGTCAGACACAATTACATCTTGCTCATAAATACCATTATACTGTATACCTCACTTGTTGTAACATATACACACATGAAGTGTATTATGTAGCATTATCTGTAATCTGATTTTCAGAGCTGCTCATTACAAAATACTCTTTAAAAAAGTGCTTCTTAACAATAAAAGCATTTCAATATATCCATTATCATCTGTATCAAACCTTATTACAGGTAAAACCAGTAGGCATTCTACTGTATTTTATCAAACCCTTATTAGAATAATAGATCTTGTAATGATTTTGCAAAAATAGTGGCATTTACTATTTTTAAGATTATTAAAAAATTTACCAATATGGTGCATTCGGAAGACAAACCAAATTTTTCACTTTATCAAAATAGAAAATATCTCGGAAACTCCGAAACTCAGAAAAATCCAGATGACAACTAATTCTTCACCTGCTACAGCAACAGGAATGTGTGTGTGTGTGTGTGTATATATTTGTGTTGTTGAATATGACCGAAAGTGTAAGATTAATGATTCTAACACAAATCGTCTGA
>WNGS01056713.1:0-16022 GCA_020271785.1 Procambarus virginalis
TCCACCACTTCCCACACTTTTGCGGGGGGCCGCGACCATTTTTCACATTTATATTATCATATCGCATCGTGTTGGGGAATTTCATTGCGAGTCCATTGATACCAAAATTAACGCTGTAGGACAAGTGTGGAAGTGATAACAATCCCAAGAGTAAAAACATCTTGTTGCTGTTGGGCGCTCACGGCCAGTCATCTACATAGTTATATTTGGTGCTGGTATCCCTATCCTTTTGTGACCTTTTTTACTGATGTTCTCTAGAGAATTTATTGCGAACACGTTGGTATCAAAATGAAATACGTAGCTCAAGAACTAAGGTCAGGAGAGTAAAAAGAGTATACACATTTTTGTTTTGACGCTTAAGGTTATTGTGACTCATCGCCTGCATAGAAACTGTAATTGTGGTTGATCTCGAACCCATTGATAATGTGACGACTTATACTGAATTTTGTAACTATATCATCAAGATTGTAACCAGTTTAGCTAAATGTATTGCGGGGTTCAGTCCCTAAGCCCATATATGTGCCTCTGTAACCATTTAGGTTACAGGGCAAAAACATAAGAACAAAGGTAACTGCAGAAGGCCTATTGGCCCATACCAGGCAGCTCCTATCTATAACAGATAAACTAAGTACTACCTAATTAACTCAATGTAACCTACCTAACCACCAAAATGTCAATCCATATCTTCTATTTTAAACAATGCTGTTTGTTGACCAAATTGTATTTTACTCTTTTCTGCAATGTTCCCCCCCCCTTTTTTCAATTTTTTCTTATTTTTTCTCAACACAATTTATACTTTAATTATGCGGACCAGGACATCACCTGGAGTCCTGTTTGCCTAGCCGCTTCCGCAATGTGGACATAAAATGATGTCCTCAAAAAATATTTGTATAAAATTCAATTTTAATCCGATTTACTTTGGGTTTGTTTCAAACTGCGCGCCATGAGGTTGTCTTTCTCACCACTAGGCTGCATGGTACAATAAGTTCATGAAAGGTGTGGACCACTTCGATCAAATAGTATTACCATTTTACCAGGAAAACTCACAAGTGGACCAAAAAGACAACGTTTATTTCCTGCAAATGGCATTGCATAATGCCTTTGTTTTGTACAAATACAACACAACTGATCATGAGTGTCCCAAACGGGTTGCAGGTGGGTGACTTTAACCGTTTATACTGGTAATGCTTCCCCCATATCATGTATTATATGCATATGTCTGTTTAGGGAATTTTATTCCGATCAATGTACAACCAAAAATAACTGTGTGCAACAAGTATAAACTTGACAAACATAACAACAGTAAAAACATTCGTGTGTGTTTGCCGCTCACTGATATGTTCCACGTTGTTTTTATATTTGGTGCTATTCTAACTTACGCTTTGTTGTTTTTTTTCCTACGGGCTCATAGAACATTCTATTGCGAACACATTGACACAAAAATGAATGACGTACATAGAATAATAATGTCACGACAGTGAAATAATTATAAACTTTCAAATCTCTGTATCACACGTGTGTCGTAGCATCACTGATACTCGGTAACAGTTCCGCCATTTCCCACACTCTTGCGGGTGGGCCGCAACCATTATTCTACGTTTATATTCATATCACCGTGTTGGGAATTTCATTGCGAGTCCATTGATACCAAAATTAACGCTGTAGAACAACTGTGGAAGTGATAACAATCGCAAGAGTAAAAACATCTTGTTGCTGTTGGGCGCTCATGGCGAGTCATCTCCGTAGTTATTTATTTGGTGCTGGTATCCCTATACCTTTCGTGACCTTTTTTACTAATGTTCTTCTAGAGAATTGTATTGCGAACACGTTGGTACCAAAATGAAATACGTAGCTAGAGAACTAAGGTCAGGAAAGTAAAAAGAGTATACACATTTTCGTTCTGACGCTTAAGCAACATCCCATCGTCATCCCTTCACCTTCGTGTGGTCTGGTCAACATACTTTAGCCAGGTTATTGTGACTCATCGCCTGCATAGAAACTGTAATTGTGGTTGATCTCGAACCCATTGATAATGTGACGATCGACGACTCGACGAATGGTCGATCTCGAATGTGACGACTTATAATGAATTTTGTAACTATATCATCAAGATTGTAACCAGTTTAGCTAAATGTATTGTGGGGTTCAGTCCCTAAGCCCATATATGTGCCTCTGTAACCATTTAGGTTACAGGGCAAAAACATAAGAACAAAGGTAACTGCAGAAGGCCTATTGGCCCATACCAGGCAGCTCCTATCTACAACCACCCAATCCTACTAATATACATGTCTAACCCGCGCTTGAAACAATCGAGGCAGCCCACCTTCACTACTATGAAGTTCGAAAAATAATTCCTCCACCACTATGAAGTTGAAAAAAATTAACTCTGAAGTTCGTATAGCAGGTTAAGCAAAGGCAAATCCTAAAGGTTTTTTTCAGTTATATTGAACAAAGGTTAGGAAAAGGATAGGTCCATTAAAGATCAAGACAGATCATATATTGGATTTTCGATTTTTGATATTTTGATATTTTTGATATTCGATTTTTGTATCATCGGCAAATTTGCAAATGCTGCTACTCAAACCTTAATCTAAAATATTTATATTTATTATAAACAACAGAGGTCCCAGTCCAGAGGCTTGAGGCACTCAGCTTACAACATTTTTCCACTCTTATAACCACCCAAGCTCACTCATATACATGTCGAACCCACGTTTGAAACAATCAATCCACGTTTGGCGGTAATTTGTTCCACAAATCAACAACCCTGTTACCGAACCAGTATTTTCCCAGGTCTTTCCTAAATCTAAACTTATGCAATTTATACCCATTATTTCGTCTGGTGCTGATACTTTTAATATCCCATTTGTTATGTCCATTCATCAACTTGTAAACCTCTATCATGTCACACCTAACTCTTCGCCTTTTCAGTGAATGCAATTGGGGAATTAACTTTGTTAATTAACTATGCTGGATACGTTCAAGTGAATTTATATCAATTCTATAGTACGGCGACTAAAACTGAACTGCATAATCAAAATGGGGCCTAACCAAAGCAACAAATTGATTGATTGATAAGAATTAAGCCACCCAAGAGACAGCACGGGAATGAAGAGCTTTAAAGAGCAAGCTATAGCTGAAGAACAAAACCAGGTGTCTTGTTATTAACCCTTCGATTAATAAATCCTAGTGTACTATTTGCCTTATTACGAACATTCATGCATTGATCTCTTGGTTTAAATTCTTACTAATCATAACTCCAAGTTCCCTTTCGAAATACCCGACTTTGCAATCACAACACCATCTATCTCGTATCTTGTAACTCTATCATATATCATTACCTAACCTCAAAACTTTCCATTTATCAGCATTGAACTGCATCTGTCAACCTTTTGCCCATTTCAAAACTCTATTTAGATCAACTTGAAGAGATAGTGAGTCTTCTTCTGTGTTATTTCCCTACCGATTTTTGTATCATCGGCAAATTTGCAAATGTTGTTACTCAAACCTGAATCTAAATCATTTATATATACAGTATTATAAACAACAGAGGTCCCAGGACAGAGCCTTGAGGTACTCAACCTACAACATTTTCAAACTCTGATTTAACCCCATTTATACTAACTCTGTTGAGCGTTGAACATTTATACATCAACTCTGTTGATGTGAGCACTTAATTGGCGGTCAGTGGTGGCGCTTAATTCTTAAAAAGCAATATATACGCTCGATCGTGATGTAGTTTAGTATGCGGTTTAAAGAAAAAAGAGCATATCAATGTTATATCACAGAAAACGAATTTATCATAAACTCATGTATTTGTCTTATCATATGGAAATGCATTCATATTTATAAAATAACAATATGAATAGCAAAATTTCTGTAAATCCCCTACCATGTTGGAATCTGGAAATTAATGAGCAAATGTGCTGGCTGAAGGCCCTGAAGGAAACCACATTGGTTTCATTTTGGATACAAATGTCCATGGAGATTCAGAATGGAAATTAATTATAGTTGAACCTGCAGAGAGGAGTTTAAGAATCTGTGGTGAGAGTGATGGACACAGCCTTCACAATTATACTTCAGAGAATGTAAACATCTAAGAGTCATTAGAAATATGTGTTGAATAATAAACCCTACAATGTTTGAGTTCGGGAAAACGCCATTTGTCATATATACTAGCTGTTCTTAAAGATTCACCCATTTTGCAACAGCAAGATAATTATAAGATTTTAAGGGTTGACGAATGTTAATCTTCTTGTTTGATAAACTGTGCACTCGAGACATAGTTAATAAGAACACGCCAATATAAGACAACAAAACGTTTTCAGATTCTTTCACACCAATTTCCAGCAACTTTTATAATTTATATAAATTATTTTAGGGAATAATACATAAATTATATATTTAAACATGATATTAGTGTTTAGTGGAATGCATAACGAGTCAAATTGTGTTAAAAAGAGCGATTTTTTGTAAATTTGGAAAACTTTTTTCTGATCATATATATAAGTAAATGGATTGTGAAGGTTTCACTCAGAAAATAAATATCATTCACAATTTATTAATGAATTTTACAAAAAACACCATAAATTTTATATTTAAACATGTAAAAACTATTTGTAATACATTAGGAACAAAATAGTTGTAGAAAAACAATTTATTATAAAACCTATGTGTTTGGATTTTTTGATTAAAAGTTTCTCAAAGGCTCTCCTGCACCATTCTCAATGTAAATCATTCCCACTCCTATGGGAAGAGATAGACGAACGTTTCCTAGATGATTTGTGTTTGCTGGGTGGTGCCCCGCCGGGCACAACAGCGGTCGCTGGTGCCCCGCCGGGCACAACAGCGGTCGCTGGTGCCCCGCCGGGCACAACAGCGGTCGCTGGTGCCCCGCCGGGCACAACAGCGGTCGCTGGTGCCCCGCCGGGCACAACAGCGGTCGCTGGTGCCCCGCCGGGCACAACAGCGGTCGCTGGTGCCCCGCCGGGCACAACAGCGGTCGCTGGTGCCCCGCCGGGCACAACAGCGGTCGCTGGTGCCCCGCCGGGCACAACAGCGGTCGCTGGTGCCCCGCCGGGCACAACAGCGGTCGCTGGTGCCCCGCCGGGCACAACAGCGGTCGCTGGTGCCCCGCCGGGCACAACAGCGGTCGCTGGTGCCCCGCCGGGCACAACAGCGGTCGCTGGTGCCCCGCCGGGCACAACAGCGGTCGCTGGTGCCCCGCCGGGCACAACAGCGGTCGCTGGTGCCCCGCCGGGCACAACAGCGGTCGCTGGTGCCCCGCCGGGCACAACAGCGGTCGCTGGTGCCCCGCCGGGCACAACAGCGGTCGCTGGTGCCCCGCCGGGCACAACAGCGGTCGCTGGTGCCCCGCCGGGCACAACAGCGGTCGCTGGTGCCCCGCCGGGCACAACAGCGGTCGCTGGTGCCCCGCCGGGCACAACAGCGGTCGCTGGTGCCCCGCCGGGCACAACAGCGGTCGCTGGTGCCCCGCCGGGCACAACAGCGGTCGCTGGTGCCCCGCCGGGCACAACAGCGGTCGCTGGTGCCCCGCCGGGCACAACAGCGGTCGCTGGTGCCCCGCCGGGCACAACAGCGGTCGCTGGTGCCCCGCCGGGCACAACAGCGGTCGCTGGTGCCCCGCCGGGCACAACAGCGGTCGCTGGTGCCCCGCCGGGCACAACAGCGGTCGCTGGTGCCCCGCCGGGCACAACAGCGGTCGCTGGTGCCCCGCCGGGCACAACAGCGGTCGCTGGTGCCCCGCCGGGCACAACAGCGGTCGCTGGTGCCCCGCCGGGCACAACAGCGGTCGCTGGTGCCCCGCCGGGCACAACAGCGGTCGCTGGTGCCCCGCCGGGCACAACAGCGGTCGCTGGTGCCCCGCCGGGCACAACAGCGGTCGCTGGTGCCCCGCCGGGCACAACAGCGGTCGCTGGTGCCCCGCCGGGCACAACAGCGGTCGCTGGTGCCCCGCCGGGCACAACAGCGGTCGCTGGTGCCCCGCCGGGCACAACAGCGGTCGCTGGTGCCCCGCCGGGCACAACAGCGGTCGCTGGTGCCCCGCCGGGCACAACAGCGGTCGCTGGTGCCCCGCCGGGCACAACAGCGGTCGCTGGTGCCCCGCCGGGCACAACAGCGGTCGCTGGTGCCCCGCCGGGCACAACAGCGGTCGCTGGTGCCCCGCCGGGCACAACAGCGGTCGCTGGTGCCCCGCCGGGCACAACAGCGGTCGCTGGTGCCCCGCCGGGCACAACAGCGGTCGCTGGTGCCCCGCCGGGCACAACAGCGGTCGCTGGTGCCCCGCCGGGCACAACAGCGGTCGCTGGTGCCCCGCCGGGCACAACAGCGGTCGCTGGTGCCCCGCCGGGCACAACAGCGGTCGCTGGTGCCCCGCCGGGCACAACAGCGGTCGCTGGTGCCCCGCCGGGCACAACAGCGGTCGCTGGTGCCCCGCCGGGCACAACAGCGGTCGCTGGTGCCCCGCCGGGCACAACAGCGGTCGCTGGTGCCCCGCCGGGCACAACAGCGGTCGCTGGTGCCCCGCCGGGCACAACAGCGGTCGCTGGTGCCCCGCCGGGCACAACAGCGGTCGCTGGTGCCCCGCCGGGCACAACAGCGGTCGCTGGTGCCCCGCCGGGCACAACAGCGGTCGCTGGTGCCCCGCCGGGCACAACAGCGGTCGCTGGTGCCCCGCCGGGCACAACAGCGGTCGCTGGTGCCCCGCCGGGCACAACAGCGGTCGCTGGTGCCCCGCCGGGCACAACAGCGGTCGCTGGTGCCCCGCCGGGCACAACAGCGGTCGCTGGTGCCCCGCCGGGCACAACAGCGGTCGCTGGTGCCCCGCCGGGCACAACAGCGGTCGCTGGTGCCCCGCCGGGCACAACAGCGGTCGCTGGTGCCCCGCCGGGCACAACAGCGGTCGCTGGTGCCCCGCCGGGCACAACAGCGGTCGCTGGTGCCCCGCCGGGCACAACAGCGGTCGCTGGTGCCCCGCCGGGCACAACAGCGGTCGCTGGTGCCCCGCCGGGCACAACAGCGGTCGCTGGTGCCCCGCCGGGCACAACAGCGGTCGCTGGTGCCCCGCCGGGCACAACAGCGGTCGCTGGTGCCCCGCCGGGCACAACAGCGGTCGCTGGTGCCCCGCCGGGCACAACAGCGGTCGCTGGTGCCCCGCCGGGCACAACAGCGGTCGCTGGTGCCCGCCGGGCACAACAGCGGTCGCTGGTGCCCCGCCGGGCACAACAGCGGTCGCTGGTGCCCCGCCGGGCACAACAGCGGTCGCTGGTGCCCCGCCGGGCACAACAGCGGTCGCTGGTGCCCCGCCGGGCACAACAGCGGTCGCTGGTGCCCCGCCGGGCACAACAGCGGTCGCTGGTGCCCCGCCGGGCACAACAGCGGTCGCTGGTGCCCCGCCGGGCACAACAGCGGTCGCTGGTGCCCCGCCGGGCACAACAGCGGTCGCTGGTGCCCCGCCGGGCACAACAGCGGTCGCTGGTGCCCCGCCGGGCACAACAGCGGTCGCTGGTGCCCCGCCGGGCACAACAGCGGTCGCTGGTGCCCCGCCGGGCACAACAGCGGTCGCTGGTGCCCCGCCGGGCACAACAGCGGTCGCTGGTGCCCCGCCGGGCACAACAGCGGTCGCTGGTGCCCCGCCGGGCACAACAGCGGTCGCTGGTGCCCCGCCGGGCACAACAGCGGTCGCTGGTGCCCCGCCGGGCACAACAGCGGTCGCTGGTGCCCCGCCGGGCACAACAGCGGTCGCTGGTGCCCCGCCGGGCACAACAGCGGTCGCTGGTGCCCCGCCGGGCACAACAGCGGTCGCTGGTGCCCCGCCGGGCACAACAGCGGTCGCTGGTGCCCCGCCGGGCACAACAGCGGTCGCTGGTGCCCCGCCGGGCACAACAGCGGTCGCTGGTGCCCCGCCGGGCACAACAGCGGTCGCTGGTGCCCCGCCGGGCACAACAGCGGTCGCTGGTGCCCCGCCGGGCACAACAGCGGTCGCTGGTGCCCCGCCGGGCACAACAGCGGTCGCTGGTGCCCCGCCGGGCACAACAGCGGTCGCTGGTGCCCCGCCGGGCACAACAGCGGTCGCTGGTGCCCCGCCGGGCACAACAGCGGTCGCTGGTGCCCCGCCGGGCACAACAGCGGTCGCTGGTGCCCCGCCGGGCACAACAGCGGTCGCTGGTGCCCCGCCGGGCACAACAGCGGTCGCTGGTGCCCCGCCGGGCACAACAGCGGTCGCTGGTGCCCCGCCGGGCACAACAGCGGTCGCTGGTGCCCCGCCGGGCACAACAGCGGTCGCTGGTGCCCCGCCGGGCACAACAGCGGTCGCTGGTGCCCCGCCGGGCACAACAGCGGTCGCTGGTGCCCCGCCGGGCACAACAGCGGTCGCTGGTGCCCCGCCGGGCACAACAGCGGTCGCTGGTGCCCCGCCGGGCACAACAGCGGTCGCTGGTGCCCCGCCGGGCACAACAGCGGTCGCTGGTGCCCCGCCGGGCACAACAGCGGTCGCTGGTGCCCCGCCGGGCACAACAGCGGTCGCTGGTGCCCCGCCGGGCACAACAGCGGTCGCTGGTGCCCCGCCGGGCACAACAGCGGTCGCTGGTGCCCCGCCGGGCACAACAGCGGTCGCTGGTGCCCCGCCGGGCACAACAGCGGTCGCTGGTGCCCCGCCGGGCACAACAGCGGTCGCTGGTGCCCCGCCGGGCACAACAGCGGTCGCTGGTGCCCCGCCGGGCACAACAGCGGTCGCTGGTGCCCCGCCGGGCACAACAGCGGTCGCTGGTGCCCCGCCGGGCACAACAGCGGTCGCTGGTGCCCCGCCGGGCACAACAGCGGTCGCTGGTGCCCCGCCGGGCACAACAGCGGTCGCTGGTGCCCCGCCGGGCACAACAGCGGTCGCTGGTGCCCCGCCGGGCACAACAGCGGTCGCTGGTGCCCCGCCGGGCACAACAGCGGTCGCTGGTGCCCCGCCGGGCACAACAGCGGTCGCTGGTGCCCCGCCGGGCACAACAGCGGTCGCTGGTGCCCCGCCGGGCACAACAGCGGTCGCTGGTGCCCCGCCGGGCACAACAGCGGTCGCTGGTGCCCCGCCGGGCACAACAGCGGTCGCTGGTGCCCCGCCGGGCACAACAGCGGTCGCTGGTGCCCCGCCGGGCACAACAGCGGTCGCTGGTGCCCCGCCGGGCACAACAGCGGTCGCTGGTGCCCCGCCGGGCACAACAGCGGTCGCTGGTGCCCCGCCGGGCACAACAGCGGTCGCTGGTGCCCCGCCGGGCACAACAGCGGTCGCTGGTGCCCCGCCGGGCACAACAGCGGTCGCTGGTGCCCCGCCGGGCACAACAGCGGTCGCTGGTGCCCCGCCGGGCACAACAGCGGTCGCTGGTGCCCCGCCGGGCACAACAGCGGTCGCTGGTGCCGCCGGGCACAACAGCGGTCGCTGGTGCCCCGCCGGGCACAACAGCGGTCGCTGGTGCCCCGCCGGGCACAACAGCGGTCGCTGGTGCCCCGCCGGGCACAACAGCGGTCGCTGGTGCCCCGCCGGGCACAACAGCGGTCGCTGGTGCCCCGCCGGGCACAACAGCGGTCGCTGGTGCCCCGCCGGGCACAACAGCGGTCGCTGGTGCCCCGCGGGCACAACAGCGGTCGCTGGTGCCCCGCCGGGCACAACAGCGGTCGCTGGTGCCCCGCCGGGCACAACAGCGGTCGCTGGTGCCCCGCCGGGCACAACAGCGGTCGCTGGTGCCCCGCCGGGCACAACAGCGGTCGCTGGTGCCCCGCCGGGCACAACAGCGGTCGCTGGTGCCCCGCCGGGCACAACAGCGGTCGCTGGTGCCCCGCCGGGCACAACAGCGGTCGCTGGTGCCCGCCGGGCACAACAGCGGTCGCTGGTGCCCCGCCGGGCACAACAGCGGTCGCTGGTGCCCCGCCGGGCACAACAGCGGTCGCTGGTGCCCCGCCGGGCACAACAGCGGTCGCTGGTGCCCCGCCGGGCACAACAGCGGTCGCTGGTGCCCCGCCGGGCACAACAGCGGTCGCTGGTGCCCCGCCGGGCACAACAGCGGTCGCTGGTGCCCCGCCGGGCACAACAGCGGTCGCTGGTGCCCCGCCGGGCACAACAGCGGTCGCTGGTGCCCCGCCGGGCACAACAGCGGTCGCTGGTGCCCCGCCGGGCACAACAGCGGTCGCTGGTGCCCCGCCGGGCACAACAGCGGTCGCTGGTGCCCCGCCGGGCACAACAGCGGTCGCTGGTGCCCCGCCGGGCACAACAGCGGTCGCTGGTGCCCCGCCGGGCACAACAGCGGTCGCTGGTGCCCCGCCGGGCACAACAGCGGTCGCTGGTGCCCCGCCGGGCACAACAGCGGTCGCTGGTGCCCCGCCGGGCACAACAGCGGTCGCTGGTGCCCCACCGGGCACAACAGCGGTCGCTGGTGCCCCACCGGGCACAACAGCGGTCGCTGGTGCCCCACCGGGCACAACAGCGGTCGCTGGTGCCCCGCCGGGCACAACAGCGGTCGCTGGTGCCCCACCGGGCACAACAGCGGTCGCTGGTGCCCCGCCGGGCACAACAGCGGTCGCTGGTGCCCCCCGGGCACAACAGCGGTCGCTGGTGCCCCACCGGGCACAACAGCGGTCGCTGGTGCCCCACCGGGCACAACAGCGGTCGCTGGTGCCCCACCGGGCACAACAGCGGTCGCTGGTGCCCCACCGGGCACAACAGCGGTCGCTGGTGCCCCACCGGGCACAACAGCGGTCGCTGGTGCCCCACCGGGCACAACAGCGGTCGCTGGTGCCCCACCGGGCACAACAGCGGTCGCTGGTGCCCCACCGGGCACAACAGCGGTCGCTGGTGCCCCACCGGGCACAACAGCGGTCGCTGGTGCCCCACCGGGCACAACAGCGGTCGCTGGTGCCCCACCGGGCACAACAGCGGTCGCTGGTGCCCCACCGGGCACAACAGCGGTCGCTGGTGCCCCACCGGGCACAACAGCGGTCGCTGGTGCCCCCGGGCACAACAGCGGTCGCTGGTGCCCCACCGGGCACAACAGCGGTCGCTGGTGCCCCACCGGGCACAACAGCGGTCGCTGGTGCCCCACCGGGCACAACAGCGGTCGCTGGTGCCCCACCGGGCACAACAGCGGTCGCTGGTGCCCCACCGGGCACAACAGCGGTCGCTGGTGCCCCCGGGCACAACAGCGGTCGCTGGTGCCCCACCGGGCACAACAGCGGTCGCTGGTGCCCCACGGGCACAACAGCGGTCGCTGGTGCCCCACCGGGCACAACAGCGGTCGCTGGTGCCCCACCGGGCACAACAGCGGTCGCTGGTGCCCCACGGGCACAACAGCGGTCGCTGGTGCCCCACCGGGCACAACAGCGGTCGCTGGTGCCCCACCGGGCACAACAGCGGTCGCTGGTGCCCCACCGGGCACAACAGCGGTCGCTGGTGCCCCACCGGGCACAACAGCGGTCGCTGGTGCCCCACCGGGCACAACAGCGGTCGCTGGTGCCCCACCGGGCACAACAGCGGTCGCTGGTGCCCCACCGGGCACAACAGCGGTCGCTGGTGCCCACCGGGCACAACAGCGGTCGCTGGTGCCCCACGGGCACAACAGCGGTCGCTGGTGCCCCACCGGGCACAACAGCGGTCGCTGGTGCCCCACCGGGCACAACAGCGGTCGCTGGTGCCCCACCGGGCACAACAGCGGTCGCTGGTGCCCCACCGGGCACAACAGCGGTCGCTGGTGCCCCACCGGGCACAACAGCGGTCGCTGGTGCCCCACCGGGCACAACAGCGGTCGCTGGTGCCCACCGGGCACAACAGCGGTCGCTGGTGCCCCACCGGGCACAACAGCGGTCGCTGGTGCCCCACCGGGCACAACAGCGGTCGCTGGTGCCCCACCGGGCACAACAGCGGTCGCTGGTGCCCCACCGGGCACAACAGCGGTCGCTGGTGCCCCACCGGGCACAACAGCGGTCGCTGGTGCCCCACCGGGCACAACAGCGGTCGCTGGTGCCCCACCGGGCACAACAGCGGTCGCTGGTGCCCCACCGGGCACAACAGCGGTCGCTGGTGCCCCACCGGCACAACAGCGGTCGCTGGTGCCCCACCGGGCACAACAGCGGTCGCTGGTGCCCCACCGGGCACAACAGCGGTCGCTGGTGCCCACCGGGCACAACAGCGGTCGCTGGTGCCCCACCGGCACAACAGCGGTCGCTGGTGCCCCACCGGGCACAACAGCGGTCGCTGGTGCCCCACCGGCACAACAGCGGTCGCTGGTGCCCCACCGGGCACAACAGCGGTCGCTGGTGCCCCACCGGGCACAACAGCGGTCGCTGGTGCCCCACCGGGCACAACAGCGGTCGCTGGTGCCACCGGGCACAACAGCGGTCGCTGGTGCCCCACCGGGCACAACAGCGGTCGCTGGTGCCCCACCGGGCACAACAGCGGTCGCTGGTGCCCCACCGGGCACAACAGCGGTCGCTGGTGCCCCCACCGGGCACAACAGCGGTCGCTGGTGCCCCACGGGCACAACAGCGGTCGCTGGTGCCCCACCGGGCACAACAGCGGTCGCTGGTGCCCCACGGGCACAACAGCGGTCGCTGGTGCCCCACCGGGCACAACAGCGGTCGCTGGTGCCCCACCGGGCACAACAGCGGTCGCTGGTGCCCCACGGGCACAACAGCGGTCGCTGGTGCCCCACCGGGCACAACAGCGGTCGCTGGTGCCCCACCGGGCACAACAGCGGTCGCTGGTGCCCCACCGGGCACAACAGCGGTCGCTGGTGCCCACCGGGCACAACAGCGGTCGCTGGTGCCCCACCGGGCACAACAGCGGTCGCTGGTGCCCCACCGGGCACAACAGCGGTCGCTGGTGCCCCACCGGGCACAACAGCGGTCGCTGGTGCCCCACCGGGCACAACAGCGGTCGCTGGTGCCCCACGGGCACAACAGCGGTCGCTGGTGCCCCACCGGGCACAACAGCGGTCGCTGGTGCCCCACCGGGCACAACAGCGGTCGCTGGTGCCCCACCGGCACAACAGCGGTCGCTGGTGCCCCACCGGGCACAACAGCGGTCGCTGGTGCCCCACCGGGCACAACAGCGGTCGCTGGTGCCCCACGGGCACAACAGCGGTCGCTGGTGCCCCACCGGGCACAACAGCGGTCGCTGGTGCCCCACCGGGCACAACAGCGGTCGCTGGTGCCCCACCGGGCACAACAGCGGTCGCTGGTGCCCCACCGGGCACAACAGCGGTCGCTGGTGCCCCACGGGCACAACAGCGGTCGCTGGTGCCCCACGGGCACAACAGCGGTCGCTGGTGCCCACCGGGCACAACAGCGGTCGCTGGTGCCCCACGGGCACAACAGCGGTCGCTGGTGCCCCACGGGCACAACAGCGGTCGCTGGTGCCCACCGGGCACAACAGCGGTCGCTGGTGCCCCCGGGCACAACAGCGGTCGCTGGTGCCCACCGGGCACAACAGCGGTCGCTGGTGCCCCACCGGGCACAACAGCGGTCGCTGGTGCCCCCCGGGCACAAGCGGTCGCTGGTGCCCCACCGGGCACAACAGCGGTCGCTGGTGCCCCACCGGGCACAACAGCGGTCGCTGGTGCCCCACCGGGCACAACAGCGGTCGCTGGTGCCCCACCGGGCACAACAGCGGTCGCTGGTGCCCCAGGGCACAAAGCGGTCGCTGGTGCCCCACCGGGCACAACAGCGGTCGCTGGTGCCCCACCGGGCACAACAGCGGTCGCTGGTGCCCCACCGGGCACAACAGCGGTCGCTGGTGCCCCACCGGGCACAACAGCGGTCGCTGGTGCCCCACCGGGCACAACAGCGGTCGCTGGTGCCCCACGGGCACAACAGCGGTCGCTGGTGCCCCACCGGGCACAACAGCGGTCGCTGGTGCCCCACCGGGCACAACAGCGGTCGCTGGTGCCCCACGGGCACAACAGCGGTCGCTGGTGCCCACCGGGCACAACAGCGGTCGCTGGTGCCCACCGGGCACAACAGCGGTCGCTGGTGCCCCACCGGGCACAACAGCGGTCGCTGGTGCCCCACCGGGCACAACAGCGGTCGCTGGTGCCCCACCGGGCACAACAGCGGTCGCTGGTGCCCCACCGGGCACAACAGCGGTCGCTGGTGCCCCACCGGGCACAACAGCGGTCGCTGGTGCCCCACCGGGCACAACAGCGGTCGCTGGTGCCCCACCGGGCACAACAGCGGTCGCTGGTGCCCACCGGGCACAACAGCGGTCGCTGGTGCCCCACCGGGCACAACAGCGGTCGCTGGTGCCCCACCGGGCACAACAGCGGTCGCTGGTGCCCCACCGGGCACAACAGCGGTCGCTGGTGCCCCACCGGGCACAACAGCGGTCGCTGGTGCCCCACCGGGCACAACAGCGGTCGCTGGTGCCCCACCGGGCACAACAGCGGTCGCTGGTGCCCCACCGGGCACAACAGCGGTCGCTGGTGCCCACCGGGCACAACAGCGGTCGCTGGTGCCCCACCGGCACAACAGCGGTCGCTGGTGCCCCACCGGGCACAACAGCGGTCGCTGGTGCCCCACCGGGCACAACAGCGGTCGCTGGTGCCCCACGGGCACAACAGCGGTCGCTGGTGCCCCACCGGGCACAACAGCGGTCGCTGGTGCCCCACGGGCACAACAGCGGTCGCTGGTGCCCCACCGGGCACAACAGCGGTCGCTGGTGCCCCACCGGGCACAACAGCGGTCGCTGGTGCCCACCGGGCACAACAGCGGTCGCTGGTGCCCCACCGGGCACAACAGCGGTCGCTGGTGCCCCACCGGGCACAACAGCGGTCGCTGGTGCCCACCGGGCACAACAGCGGTCGCTGGTGCCCCACCGGGCACAACAGCGGTCGCTGGTGCCCCACCGGGCACAACAGCGGTCGCTGGTGCCCCACCGGGCACAACAGCGGTCGCTGGTGCCCCACGGGCACAACAGCGGTCGCTGGTGCCCACCGGGCACAACAGCGGTCGCTGGTGCCCCACCGGGCACAACAGCGGTCGCTGGTGCCCCACCGGGCACAACAGCGGTCGCTGGTGCCCCACGGGCACAACAGCGGTCGCTGGTGCCCCACCGGGCACAACAGCGGTCGCTGGTGCCCCACCGGCACAACAGCGGTCGCTGGTGCCCCACCGGGCACAACAGCGGTCGCTGGTGCCCCACCGGGCACAACAGCGGTCGCTGGTGCCCCACCGGGCACAACAGCGGTCGCTGGTGCCCCACCGGGCACAACAGCGGTCGCTGGTGCCCACCGGGCACAACAGCGGTCGCTGGTGCCCCACCGGGCACAACAGCGGTCGCTGGTGCCCCACCGGGCACAACAGCGGTCGCTGGTGCCCCACCGGGCACAACAGCGGTCGCTGGTGCCCCACGGGCACAACAGCGGTCGCTGGTGCCCCACCGGGCACAACAGCGGTCGCTGGTGCCCCACCGGGCACAACAGCGGTCGCTGGTGCCCCACCGGGCACAACAGCGGTCGCTGGTGCCCCACCGGGCACAACAGCGGTCGCTGGTGCCCCACCGGGCACAACAGCGGTCGCTGGTGCCCACCGGGCACAACAGCGGTCGCTGGTGCCCCACCGGGCACAACAGCGGTCGCTGGTGCCCCACCGGCACAACAGCGGTCGCTGGTGCCCCACCGGGCACAACAGCGGTCGCTGGTGCCCCACCGGGCACAACAGCGGTCGCTGGTGCCCCACCGGCACAACAGCGGTCGCTGGTGCCCACCGGGCACAACAGCGGTCGCTGGTGCCCCACCGGGCACAACAGCGGTCGCTGGTGCCCCACCGGGCACAACAGCGGTCGCTGGTGCCCCCCGGGCACAACAGCGGTCGCTGGTGCCCCACCGGGCACAACAGCGGTCGCTGGTGCCCACCGGGCACAACAGCGGTCGCTGGTGCCCACCGGGACAACAGCGGTCGCTGGTGCCCCACCGGGCACAACAGCGGTCGCTGGTGCCCCACCGGGCACAACAGCGGTCGCTGGTGCCCACCGG
>WNGS01056734.1:0-10182 GCA_020271785.1 Procambarus virginalis
AATATAGGAATGAAAACTCACACCCCAGAAGTGACTCGAACCCATACTCCCAGGGCAACGCAACTGGTATGTACAGGGATGCCTTAAACCACTTGGTCAAGTGGTTTAAGGCTCCCTGTACATACAGTTTGCGTTGCTCCTGGGAGTATGGGTTCGAGTCACTTCTGGGGTGTGAGTTTTCATTCGCATATAGTCCTGGGACCATTCGGCTTGTTCATGCATATATATATATATAAAACATATATATATATACATATATATATATATATATATATATATATAGTATATATATATATTATATATAATATATATATATATATAATATAAGTTTGTGAGGGTACCACTCTGGTGCCAATGTGGGGACCCATAGCTCGGAGAAGAAAATAAAACGTATTCAGAGGAGACTTGTGGTTTCTCACTGAACTAATATTTTTCTTCTCCTACCACCCCCATTCTTTTGTATGTACACATATATATTTGCTTTATTTGAACTGTGTTACAAAAAAGGAGTTACATATAGGTTACAAAGATGGTTATCATAGGTTGTCGACTTCCTCCAGCTCCTCAGATGGCGGCAGGAACCCTGGATGCAGTGCGCATTTCCCCTCTGTATCGCCACGCTGAGGCGCTGGAAAAGAAAGCTGGCAGCTCTAGGGTCCCTTGTTGTTTCAATGAGCCTAGAACCAGTTCCTTCAAAAAACTGGTAGCACTTTTACCCCAGGCGCCGAGTGTCTCAGAAGCAATGGGGACAAAATTGTAGTGGTGATCCAGTTCTCTATACTTACGGGATTTGGCTGCTTCCCTGTGGGTGACAGCGCCACCTGGTTGTGCAACACTGAGGTCAATGTAGGTGTTAGCCAGGGTTGATACGCACGTGTAGTCCCATACCAACTGCTTGCCATTCTTCCAGGGGTTCACTGTGATACCATCCGGGCGACCAATAAGAGCATCAGAGTTACGGGGCGTTAGGTAACGAGGCTCTCTCTCAGCTGGGCATCCAGCTGTGGTGAGGCTCCTCTTGATGATGTCGTTAACTTCACTGTGCCTCGAGTGCCATCCTCCTGTGCTTTGGCAGAGTAGGCCATGGTGGCCGTACCTGTCAGCCACCACCTCGCCGCAAATACACCTATATCTGGTGTGGATTGGGGCAGCTAGGCGGAGGGCCACAGCAATTCGGAGGGCGTGTGGTGTGAGACGCGTGCCAGTTGCCGACATTGGGGTTGCTAACAGGAAATCCCCTGCATGAGGGGCTGCTACTGCTGTGAGGCGAGCAATGTCGTGCTGTGTTGATGCAGCACCAGGCACTCTGCAGCAACTTTGTCTACAATGGGGCCATCCCAGCTGGATTGCCTGTGGGCTTTTGGGGATGGTGGTTGAGGTGATGGGCCTGCACGAGAGGCCCACTCTGTGGCACAGCGTGTAAAATTGGGATCATGTACACCTGCCAGCTGATGTAAGTGGGCAGGTAGAATTTCCTTCACGAGGTCGTCGGATGCTGATAAGGAGGACACGAAGGCTGGAACAGCGATTTGCGTTGCTGTTCGAACTCCGAGGCCCCAAGTCTTACGGGAAGAGAGGCTTGTTTCCACTGCAGGTCATCAAGAGAGAGGTTAAGGGTTTTTCTAGCATTGATTTCAGTAACCGGTCATACTCACTTAGTTTTTGGCTACTGTAAGATGGTGAACACCTCAGAAAGTAGGTTAACCTGGGGAGGGACAGACATCTGGTGATGAGGTAGAGTGCATCATGAGCATCAATATCCTCAATCCTCCCATCCATCCTCTTAAGGTCGGCGATTTTCTTATCAAGGACCTCATCGATGGCTTTCAACCCCAGGGGAGCTCCTAGGAGTGTGCTGTCTTCAGGTTTAGTTTTATGGATGTTGGCAGAAGACCCTCTATTCTCTCTACGATGCCCTGGTTGGAACATATTATTTCACATTTAGAAGGGTTCAGGGTGAGGCCTAAAACTGCACCTTGCTCCTGGATTTTTCTGATGTCCTCCAGGAGGGAGTCTTGGGAACCAGCTAGGGTACCATCATCCAAGAACCAGATGTTAAGCTCACTGGACAGGACCTCTGTGACTTGTTTGATGACTAAGCAGAAATGGAGAGGAGCAAGGGGGTCACCCTGTTGGACGCCTTCCCGCGAGTCAATTTCATGTTCGCCAAAAAGTAGCTTACGATCCATACTGTAGCATGAATGTACGAAAGGGTAGAGGGAAGAGAAATGACTATGAACCGAACGGAGTACAGTATCCCTCCGCACCAAATTGAAAGCATTTTTTTTTTAAATCAAATCAAAATCAAAATGTTATTTAGGTAAGGTACATACATAAAAGTGATTGTACAGAGTGATGGAGTAAATAGATAGGGCTAGTACATACAATGCCTAAAGCCACTATTACGCAAAGCGTTTCGGGCATTTTTGAAATCTAGCTTGATAAGGGCCGTTCGTCTGTGATGTTGGCGATGAAGGCTCGAGCTGCATGGGCTGTCGCCTCACACCCTTGTGGAATGCCAAACCCAAGCTGTTTTGGCTTCAGCATGTTGGCCGCTGCATCACTAACTGTTCTTGCGGCTGCCTTTGCGACGATATATATATATATATATATATATATATATATATATATATATATATATATATATATATATATATATATATATATATATATATTATATATATATATATATATATATATTATATATATATATATATATATATTATATATATATATATATATATATATATACATATGTATACATATATATACATATATATATATATATATATATATATTATATATATATATATATATATATATATATACATATTCCTATGTATATATATATATATAATACGTAAGTGTTAGATTTTATCCTATCCTATATAAACAAGATTATATCATTATTCTTATAATTTAGCAATTTTTTTCTGCATGACCTACCAAAAAATTTTAATTAGAAAATTAGCAAATATCTGTAATATTTAAGAAGATGAAAAATTGAAGGAACATTACTATTAAAATACCACTTACAAATTTTGTTCTGAAACTCTTTTCTGCTAACTTCCTATTGAGAGTATTAAGATCAGTTTTCAGTTCAGCAATACTAGTTTTCAGTTCATTTTGTTCAGTGAAAATTGCGAAGAGTTGTTTAGTCAGAGTTGATTTGTTTTTTGTATTGAGGCTGGTATTTTCTACCTTGATTCCATGTATGTCTAACCATCCTGTGAGATGGGAATATTAGATAAACTTATAACTAGTTTTTTATCTACACTGTAATATTTCATATAGAATAAGGTAGCAGCACATTGCTGTGTATACCTAATCTTAATAAAAAAAAATCAATGATAAAGATTTTAAAATATAGTTTGTATTATTACAAGTACTGTATTATCCTTATTAAATCATGTTAACAATGGATCATTAAGATATCATGTTGATATGTAATAATCATATTTCTTTTGAACTGCTAATCCATGCTAATCATTTTTTAATCATTCATTAAATTGTGCATTATGTCTCAATTTTTCACTTCCTTGGATATACTGTACAGTACTAAAAGATAGGATAAAAATAAACCAGTAATATTTCTTTCATTATATTTTTATTTAAATAACTGCATCAATATTTTTACAGCTGACAGGATTTGTTTTACCATACAGGTGAATTATTTGTAAAATAAAATTGGTTTATTGTTACACACAATGGTGCTTCAAATTGGTTCCTTCTTTTAATACTTAGTATTAATATTTAATACTTAGTATTTAATACTAATACTTAATTTAATAATTCAGACAACACTCAGCCCCCTGTTTAACTCTCTAAACATGCTAAACATAATCTCACTCCACAAATACTCTTGTGTCAATTACATTTACAAAACCCTGTTCTTAAATGCAAATCCTGCTCTGAAACTCTCCCTGGACAGATGTAATAGGACCCATTATCAACACACCAGAAATAAATATCTCTTTGATATCCCCAGAGTCAAACTTAATCTGTGTAAACACTCTATGCAAATAAAGAGACCCAGTCTATGGAACTCACTCCCTAATGAATTGAAAACCTGTCCAACTTTTGTGTCATTCAAAAACAAAACTAAAAAGTACCATAGTTTTTTACCTTTTGCTTTAAATTACACTGTATCTATTGCTACCCAATCTCCCAATTCTTATGTACCCAATCTGAACATCTTTACCGTTGTGATCATTGCTGTCTTCTTATATGTGCTATCAATCTGCTGTATGGTGTCTATTAATCTTGTTTAATTACCAATCAAGTTGTCAATGTAATCAATCAGAGCTTTAATATACCAATGTGCTTTACTATACTTACTAATCTCCCTTATCTATTTTTTTTCTTGCAATGTATCTGTTTCATTTTATTAATTCTGCTAGAATTTACCTACTTAAAATTATCTGTTAGATTAAGGATCTGCCCAAAACGCTGCATGTACTAGTGGCTTTACAAGATTGTAAATACTATGCTATGTATTCTCTCAAACCCAATGTACCTTCTTGTATTTTTATAAATAAATACAAATAAAATAAAATAAAATAACTTACTTACTGATTAATAAATAAATAATAATAATTAATTTTATGCAGGAAAAGTACATACAGTTGATTTGCAAACATAATGCTGGAGTTATAGACAGAGCTAGTACATACAATACCTAAAACCACTAATACTCATAGCATTTTGGGCAAGGTGTGGGGGAAAAAACACTTAGACTAAAACTTAATAGTAATCGGGATTAGGAATAAACTGTGTTGAGTGAAGGAATAAAAATAAAAGAAGAGGAATAACATAACACAAATCAGCAATTGTACACGTTGGTGAACAGCATTGTTTAAAAAAATATGGGTTGACATTTAGGGGGTAAGGTAGGTTACATGGAGCTAATTAGGTAGTACTTGGTTTTACTCTTAAACTGGTTGAGAAAGGTGCAGTCTTTGACATGATTCGGGAGGTCATTCCACATTCTGCAATTAAACATTGTTTTGTGTGAGATGGTAAAATAATAACTAGGAAGACTGACTCTGGAAAAAATTATGTCATAACCACTGAGGCACACCTCACTTCTTTCCTGGATGACTGTGGGATAACAGATGTATAACCAGAACATAAATTGTAGTCTCATATACTACCTAGGTGTACTAAGCTCTGCCTTTCCTTTCCAAAGTTTTTTATTTTTATTTTTTTATTTTTGTCATCTTTGTTGTTGACATTTCTTGTTTTTAACTCTTAATTATTTGTTCTTAGTTAATCCACTTGTCACTAAACCTAGGGTTCTTTATTACCCTGTTATATTTAAAGTAACTTGGAATTTGTTTCTTAGTAATCATTTATTGGAATTAATTAATAGTATAATTGTTTATATACGCATCTACCTCAGTATCATAGTAAAATCTTCCACATAAATATACTCTCACCCTGTTTATTTTTACACTTAAATTTATATTAGAGTAAATTTCTAGATTTACTTAGATTTATATGTCATTTTTTTGGAATTATCTATTTGAGCTCACTTTGTTTTCTTAGGTTCATACTAATTATAGGATTTTAGATTTTAACTAACCATTTACTAAGCTAATTTGTATCTACTATCAAATATCTACTATTTGATAATAGATAATTATCTTTAGATCATTTACTTTATGATTATTGTTTTTCTTATTATTTTTTATTTTACATTTATATTGGTCAGGTCTTACTGATTTTTTCTTTTATACTATCTTCTGTTGTCCTTCCGGGCTATCTGTTTGGATCTTTATTTTACTTCTAATATTTTTTCTTTTATGTGCATTTGCTTCTATCTTGTGTCTTGCTATAATTACATTGTTTTTACAGCAAGATTCTAGTATTTAACTGTTTCTGTAATTCTTATCTTATTGTATCGTGATCCTCTGCATTTCCATGCACCCTGAAAATAAATAAATAAAATAAAATAAAATAAATTGTTTATTTAGTAAGGTACATACATACAAGGGATTTTACAAAGAATGATATTGTTCCTGAATTTTTGTCTCATATCTACACCAACCAGCCATTGATCACTATTATTGCAAGTATTACACAACACAAGGCCAAAAACAAACTCCAAAATAGCACCTTGCTTATCAGTTTACAACCAAAATGTCTTGGTCACTTGGTAACATTTTGACGATATAAATGCATTACTCACAGACTAGGTACTAACTTAATCGTTCATTTGTTTAACAGAAACTTGGCTAAATAAAGATTATACCAAACTCTACAACTTAGCTGGTTATAAAGCCATTCACAACTGTAGGTCCTAATAAAAACGCGTGGTGCGGCACAGCTATATATTACCGGCTATATATCTAGAGTGGAAGTACTGCCTGCACAATGACACCCCTTTGCCAAAGCTGGAGGAATATGCTGACCTGGAGAGTCGGGTTTGGCGAGTGTCCTTATACTGCTAGAATCCACTCTGGTAAAAAATCTAAACTATTGGGACCGCTAAAAGCAGCCTAAATCTGTAAACCCTTGAGCGCAGGAGGAAGAGCGACACATATACGGGGGGGTTACACCGTGCGAAATATTAGAGGGAGCTGGTCCCAAACCTGCACACGAAATAACATCACATAGAGACCAGAAAGACTGGCAGGATGATGCAGAAATACCCCCGTTGAAAAGCAGAGGTGCACTGGTATGCTGAGAGAGATCTATCAACATCAGGGGCACGAGACTGTTCAACACACGTCCCCGCTCGTACACATTAGGGGGCATAACTGGCAATCCCCTGACACGGTTGTCACAGAGAGAGAACTGGATCAAGCACCTCCAAAGGATACCTGATCAAACCAGGCTGTGACCCTACGTCAAGCTGCGAGCAGCCCGCGTCCAACAGCCCTGGTTGATCAGTCCAGCAACCAGGAGGCCCTGGGGTCGATGGACTGGGTCGCGGGGACGATAAGCCCCGGAAGCGACCTCATGGTAATCCAAGGTAGTGGTACCAGTTGATACATTTATCTGGCAAACAGTAGTCATTGATGACTAGAGAGCTGACACTTTGAATTATATCTTTTGCTCAGTTTACAATTAAATCCCCTTAATCCTCCCCTTGACAATTGGACGCCATCTTAGATTTACCAATACTAACATAGCTTCTTTCTCAGACACCTAAGGAATCTTATTATTAACAACACTACCTCAACAGAAAACACATCGATTTCTGGGAGGTGAGACTTCAATATGACCTGGGCACAAAATTGCTCTCAAGTTGACTATTTCCTTAACCTTTAAACTGCGCAACGTGCCCTCCCACCAAACATTTTCGCGTTTTAAAAACGCTCCTAAAAACGAGCATTTCATTGTTTGAGGGCACGTTCTAAATTACGTCTAAATACGTATTTTGAGACATTTTGTAAGCCGACTTAAAACGTGAGGTCAAAACGTTTTTAATAAAACACGTTATTTTTAAATGTCATGATTATTTATGTTATTTTAATTCTATTTATATATCATACAAGAAGGTACATTGGGTTTATGGAGAACATTAATAGTACAGTCATTACAATCTTGTAAAGCCACTAGTACTGCGCAGGCGTTTCCGGGGCAGGTCCTTAATCTAACCAGATAATTTTAAGTAGGTAATTTTCTATCAGAATAATAACATGATAACAAAATACATTGCAAGACAAAAATGAGATGAGAGAGCTTAGTAGCAATATATTAAAGCACATGGTTATTAAAGCTCCCTGATGGATTACATGACAGCTGGATTGGTAATTTCAAAACAGATTAACAGGGACACTCCCCCTATATCAACAGCATTGGCAGCACGGATAAGAACCGCCTCAAAGACAGGCAATCCCCGCATCCTATCACCATGGTAAAGATGTTCAAATTAGGTACATAAAGGTTGGGTGATTGGGTAGCAATAGATACAGTGCAATTTTAAAGCAAAAGGTAAAACTATGAAGATGAAATTAGGTAATTTTTCAGTATTATTTCTTTGAGGGGAGAGGTGGTTACGTTACAGTTGTGGAACCCAGCGTTTATCAATTCTAATAGGGAGTGCAGTGTTCCATAGACTGGGTCCCCTTTATTTGCATAGAGTGTTTATAAAGATTAAGTCCTTACTCCTCTGGGATATCAAAGAGCATATTTATTTCTGGTGTGGTGATAATGGGTCCTATTACATCTGTCCAGGGAGAAGCAGTTTCAGAGCAGGATTTTGCATTTAAGAACAGGGTTTGTAAATGCAGTTGACACAAGAGACTCTTGTGGAGTGAGGATATGTTTAGCATGTTTAAGGGAGTTAAACAAAGGGGCCGAGTGTTGTCTGAAAACAAGAGAAATTTTGAATATTTAATGTCCTGAATTAGCAGAATTTTTGCTGGGGGGTGATGATGGACCCTTGAGGCGGCCCCCCCGTTTGCAGTGGTCTGAACCCCAGTGCCAGACACCCTAGTTAAGATAGGGATAGATTAGAGCATAATAATATAGAGAGATGAGAGCGAGTTAGGTACATAATATGGATTTTATAGAGTATACCAACTGTTTTAGAGACTTTCTTAGTTATGTGTTGTATGGTGGGGTACTGTGAACGTTGAAGTCTCTTGGTTAGGGGCCACACCCGCTACCGCGAATCCCATGAATCTTTCCATCATTTTTATTGCCTAATGTTTACATTGTCTATGTGAAGCAGTGTGAAGTGCATTAGTAGATTTGCTTCCAAATATGACTGTAGTAGGTCTTTCTATGTTAAGTGTTACTTTGTTGGTTGACATCCATAAGTGGACTTTTTTAGTTCATTATCTAACAACATTATTAGCTGTATGTGCGCTTGTGGGCTCTAGCTGTAGTAGATGAGGTAGTATCCTCAGCCCAAGCCAAATAGGTTTCAGAATGTTAGAGAACATATGGCAGATCGGGAATTGAGGTGTATATAACAACATAGAAGGGGTCCCGGATCCCTGCCCCTGGTGGCATCCCAGGGGGGGGGGAGGGGAGGGGACATTCAGGGGGGGTATGGGGTAGAGTTGCGGAGCGGGTTCTATTTCTATTATTGCATGGCTACAGGCCTTGCGTGCTCAGGTGCACTATGATAGGGTTGGATATAGTCCAGTGTATGGGCTCGGATTCCATAATGATGGAGTGTTACAGTGAGGGGGGGGGGGACAGGTCACTCTGTGTATTCACAGTAGGCTCCAAGGCCTTTCTCAGGTTCAAGAGGGGGGGAGGGTGAAGAGTCCAGGAATCGGGAAACTCATTTTTTGTTAAGGGCTGAGTAAATTATATGAAAGAGACTAATAATTGCATCGTTGGTAATCTTCTACGGGAGCGGAAGCCAAACTGACAGGGGCTACGAATGTCGAATTTTACGAGATAGTGGGAGTAGAGCTGTTTTGTAGATAATTTTTTTTCAAATATTTTTGATAGAATGGGTTGGTTTGATATTGGTCTATAATTTTTATGTCTGCCGGATTACCTCCTTTATGGACTGGGCGTTACTCTTTGGGTTTAAGGATATCGAGGAAGGGGTATGACATTCAGGGTTTTGTTGAACAGCAGAGCTATAGATTGCCGCAAGGGGCATGGGGAGGCGCCTCTTGTAGACACATGGATGGGATTTCACTGATTGTTTCCCAGCTTTGGTTTTTAGTGAGCGTATGATGGACACAGCATCTGTCAGGCTGACTGGTTGTGAAAGGAGAGGAGAGTTTGGATAGCGGTGTCCGTTGCGTCGTGATTGGTGTTGATTATGTGTTTGAGTCTGTGGGATTTTATTTGCAAGGTTAGCACCAATCGATGGAAAAGGAAGCTATTAAATTCATTCGCCGATTTCTAATTCAGATGACGGTGTAAGGCCAGCCCCTTAGAGAGTATTATCTGGTTGTGGGAGTGTTGTTTTAGTTCCTAGGATATTAGAGATTGGGTATTCCAATGTGCTTTTCATGTTGTCATTTGCTTCTTTGAATCTAGTTTCATAATATGAAAGTTTAGCTTTCTTATGATACTGGTAACGCACCTGGATGAGTACCTTTTAACTACTGTGCCGTTTGTAACTAGGCCCGTCCTAAATTTCTTTTAAATATTCATTGTTTTTTGTTGAATTGAGTTAATTTATCGCACTTGTGAGCCACGGGTTATTTTTTCTTTATCAGTTACTTGTTTGGAAAGGAGGAGACAGTGAGTGTGATGGGT
>WNGS01056737.1:0-10859 GCA_020271785.1 Procambarus virginalis
TCCTCCTGAGAAAGGTCAACGACTCTCCTGGAACGACCCAAGCATGGCACAACCTCCTACTGTTTGGCAACATATGTCTAGCCACCCCTGCAAGGAGAGACAAAACCTTAGCTGCCTCAGTCATCAAAGCTATAAATGATTTTCCCAGGGAGGACAACCAGGTGCGCCTTCCCACTCGCGCGAGAAACACCCACGGCAGGAAGAGCAACAGTGCCATATCCGAGACATCAAAAATCAGAACATCAGTCACCAAGAAAATAGAAGAAGGAAACACTATTGGCGCAATAAGAGTCATCACCAGTGAGGACTCAATTGCCGACAGAGATGCCGCAACAGCTCAAGCCCTAAGGGAGAAACACCCTGCCAGGGCTCCGCGTGAGGACGACATTGTACAAGTGGGGGCTACCGGAGCAGAACCTCTCTGGGTGGCTGAATCTGTGGTCCATAAAGCAGCCATGTCCTTCCCAACAGGATCAGCAGGTGGGTTCACAGGACTAAAACCCAACCACCTCAAGCAAATGCTCAACCCTGCACTGGGTGACATTGCAAAGAACCTCTTGGTGGAACTAACCAGATTCACCAACACATGTCTAGCTGGCAACATACCACCGTCCATAAGACCTATTTTTTTTGGAGCATCTCTCTGTGCTCTAAAGAAAAAGGATGGAGGGATCAGGCCAATAGCTGTGGGCAATTCTCTCCGGCGTCTCGTCGCAAAGGCAGCTGCAAGAACAGTTAGTGATGCAGCGGCCAACATGCTGAAGCCAAAACAGCTCGGGTTTGGCATTCCACAAGGGTGTGAGGCGGCAGCCCATGCAGCTCGAGCCTTCATCGCCAACATCACAGACGAAAAGGCCCTTATCAAGCTAGATTTCAAAAATGCCTTCAATTTGGTGCGGAGGGATGCTGTACTCCGTGCGGTTCATAGTCATTTCCCTTCCCTCTACCCTTTCGTACATTCATGCTACAGTATGGATCTTAAGCTACTTTTTGGCGAACATGAAATTGACTCGCGGGAAGGCGTCCAACAGGGTGACCCCCTTGCTCCTCTCCTTTTCTGCTTAGTCATCAAACAAGTCACAGAGGTCCTGTCCAGCGAGCTTAACATCTGGTTCTTGGATGATGGTACCCTAGCTGGTTCCCAAGACTCCCTCCTGGAGGACATCAGAAAAATCCAGGAGCAAGGTGCAGTTTTAGGCCTCACCCTGAACCCTTCTAAATGTGAAATAATATGTTCCAACCAGGGCATCGTAGAGAGAATAGAGGGTCTTCTGCCAAATATCCATAAAACTAAACCTGAAGACAGCACACTCCTAGGAGCTCCCCTGGGGTTGAAAGCCATCGATGAGGTCCTTGATAAGAAAATCGCCGACCTTAAGAGGATGGATGGGAGGATTGAGGATATTGATGCTCATGATGCACTCTACCTCATCACCAGATGTCTGTCCCTCCCCAGGTTAACCTACTTTCTGAGGTGTTCACCATCTTACAGTAGCCAAAAACTAAGTGAGTATGACCGGTTACTGAAATCAATGCTAGAAAAAGCCCTTAACCTCTCTCTTGATGACCTACAGTGGAAACAAGCCTCTCTTCCCGTAAGACTTGGGGGCCTCGGAGTTCGAACAGCAACGCAAATCGCTGTTCCAGCCTTCCTGTCCTCCTTATCAGCATCCGACGACCTTGTGAAGGAAATTCTACCTGCCCACTTACATCAGCTGGCAGGTGTACATGATCCCAATTTTACACGCTGTGCCACAGAGTGGGCCTCTCGTGCAGGCCCATCACCTCAACCACCATCCCCAAAAGCCCACAAGCAATCCAGCTGGGATGGCCCCATTGTAGACCAAGTTGCTGCAGAGTGCCTGGGTGCTGCAACAACACAACACGACATTGCTCGCCTCACAGCAGTAGCAGCCCCACATGCAGGGGATTTCCTGTTAGCAACCCCAATGTCGGCAACTGGCACGCGTCTCACACCACACGCCCTCCGAATTGCTGTGGCCCTCCGCCTTGCTGCCCCAATCCACACCAGATATAGGTGTATTTGCGGCGAGGTGGTGGCTGACAGGTACGGCCACCATGGCCTACTCTGCCAAAGCACAGGGGATGGCACTCGAGGCACAGTGAAGTTAACGACATCATCAAGAGGAGCCTCACCACAGCTGGATGCCCAGCTGAAAGAGAGCCCCGTTACCTAACGCCCCGTAACTCTGATGCTCTTATTGGTCGCCCGGATGGTATCACAGTGAACCCCTGGAAGAATGGCAAGCAGTTGGTATGGGACTACACGTGCGTATCAACCCTGGCTAACACCTACATTGACCTCAGTGTTGCACAACCAGGTGGCGCTGCCACCCACAGGGAAGCAGCCAAATCCCGTAAGTATAGAGAACTGGATCACCACTACAATTTTGTCCCCATTGCTTCTGAGACACTCGGCGCCTGGGGTAAAAGTGCTACCAGTTTTTTGAAGGAACTGGGTTCTAGGCTCATTGAAACAACAAGGGACCCTAGAGCTGCCAGCTTTCTTTTCCAGCGCCTCAGCGTGGCGATACAGAGGGGAAATGCGCACTGCATCCAGGGTTCCTGCCCGCCATCTGAGGAGCTGGAGGAACTCGACAACCTATGATAACCATCTTTGTAACCTATATGTAACTCCTTTTTTGTAACAAAGTTCAAATAAAGCAAATATATATGTGTACATACAAAAGAATGGGGGTGGTAGGAGAAGATAATATTAGTGTTCAGTGAGAAACCACAAGGTCTCCTCTGAATACTTTTTATTTTCTTCTCCGAGGCTATGGGTCCCCACATTGGCACCAGAGGTGGTACCCTCACAAACTTTTATATATATATATATATATATATATATATATATATATATATATATATATATATATATATATATATATATATATAGGGGGGTACCACCTCTGGTGCAATTATAGGGACCCACAGCCTCAGAGAAGGGAACACAGAGCATTCAGGGAAAAACTTGCCATTTAACTCTGAATACATGAGGGTGTTCGCTTCTCCTACCACCCCCCTTTTTTATGGTGTACACTTTATTAAGCAAGGTTATACAGTTACATATCTGATTGTATACAAAAAAGAGCATTAAGAGGACACAAAAATAGTTCGCTTCCTAGAGGCTGTAGATTTCCTCGAACTCCTCCGACGTTGGGCAGGAACCGAGGATGCAGCGAGCATTCCCCCTCTGGATCGCGACACTGAGGCGCTGAAAGAGAAAACTTGCCGCTCTAGGGTCTCTTGTGGTGTCAATGAGCTTGGAACCAAGATCCTTTAGAAACCTTCTTGCACTCTCTCCCCATGGGCCTAGGGTCTCAGACCCTATTGGAACGAAGTTGTACCGATGATCTAATTGCCTATACTTGGCTGACTTGTCTCTTTCTCTGTGTGTCGCCGCGGCTCCTGCTGTGCCGGCAGAGAGGTTGATGTATGTGGCTGCCAGGGTGGATACGCAAGTATAGTCCCATGCCAACTGTCTGCCACCCTTCCACGGACGCAGTGTGATTCCGTCTGGTCGGCCGGCAAAGCTAACAGAGTCACGGTTCAGAAGGTTGCGGGGCTCTCTCTCCGCTGGACACTGGGCAGAGGCAAGGCTTCTTTTAATGATGTCGTTTACTTCGTCGTGTCTAGTGTGCCAACCACCAGATTTTCCACAGTGCAGGCCATGCAATCCATATTCGTCAGCATCTGCCTCGCCGCAAATACACCTATGAACAGTGTGGATAGGGGCAGCAAGACGGAGAGCGACTGCAATACGGAGCTCCTGCGGATCAAGACGTGTGCCTGTCGCAGACATAGGGACTGCCAAAAGGAAGTCCCCTGCATGGGGAGCCTGCACAGCTGTGAGGCGTGCACGATCACTGGGGGTTGTTGCTGCCTCCAGCAAAGCTGTGGCTTCTTTGTCTGCAATGGGGCTGTCCCAACTGGATTGTTTCTTGGCTTTCGGCATGGCTGGTCTGAGTGCTGGGTCTGCCATGGCACCCCATTTCGTGTCGCATTCCGTGTAGTGGGGGTCCTGTATCCCCGCTACATCACTGAGGGTGTCAGGTAGAATTTCCTTAACCAGGTCATCTGATGCTGAGGAGGAAGACAGGAAGGCTGGGACAGCAATTTGGGTGGCGGTGCGGACACCCAAGCCACCGAGCCTAACAGGAAGAGTGGCTTGTTTCCACTGGCACTCGTTAAGGGAGAGATTAACAACTTTTTCCAGCATGGTCTTCAGTAAGAGGTCATACTCTTCAAGATTTCGGTTGTCGTAAGATGGGGCGCACCTCAGAAAGTAGGTTAGCCTCGGAAGGGATAGGCATTTGGTGAGGAGATAAAAAGCATCGTGGGCATCGATGTCACCTATTCTGTCTTCCATCCTCCTAAGGTCTGCGATTTTCTTGTCAAGGATCTCCTCAATGGCATTAGACCCGAGGGGGGCTCCAAGGAGGGTGCTGTTCTCGGCCCTAATGACATGGGCTCCAGGCAAGGCAGACCTTATTCTAGCTACGATGTCTGGGTTGGAGGAGACTACTTCACACTTGGAAGGGTTCAGGACAAGACCCAGGCTTACTTCTTGCTCCCTTATTTTCCTGATGTCTGCCAAGAGGTCGTCTACGGTGCCAGCTATAGTGCCATCATCCAAAAACCAGATGTTGAACTCGCTGGACAAGCTTTCGGTGATTTCTTTTAAGACTAAGCAGAAAAGAAGGGGAGCAAGAGGATCACCTTGCTGAACGCCTTCACATGATCTGATTTCATGTTCACCAAAGAGCAGTTTTGACTCACCACTATATATATATATATATATATATATATATATATATATATATATATATATATATATATATATATATATATATATATATATATATATATATATATATATATATATATATATATATATATATATATATATTTTTTTTTTAAGATAAATAGGAAAACCAAGGACATACTGAACATCTTGTTTCAGATTCTTTACTTTAAAATGCATAACGTTTCGAATACTTCTTGTATTCATCATCAGATCTAAAAGAAAAAATAGAAATCACAATCAAATAACTGGTAAACAAAGAACTCATACTGAATATAACTGCCTATCAAAGAAAGGAGAATATTTGAGTTTTTATACGATTTTGAGTAGTATTTTATTATTGTCGCTTATTCTGTTTGTATTTTATATACATTTTTTGTAGATTTGTAGTCAGGATATGAATATTTGTTATAGTGTTTAGTAGCTATGTGGTAGCTATCAAGTCTCACTCCAGTTGATCATTTCACGTAAGTTTAATAGCATGGTTTGTTGTAGTAGTCATAAAATTCCTGTTGTAATTTAATGTTTTTGAATTAGCTTCTATCTATGTGACAGTTAATAAGTTTTATTTGTATTGATCACTTTAAGTAAGCATAAGTGTTTTGTTTTTTAATATTTCTCCTTTCTTTGATAGGCAGTTATATTCAGTATGAGTTCTTTGTTTACCAGTTATTTGATTGTGATTTCTATTTTTTCTTTTAGATCTGATGATGAATACAAGAAGTATTCGAAACGTTATGCATTTTAAAGTAAAGAATCTGAAACAAGATGTTCAGTATATCCTTGGTTTTCCTATTTATCTTAAAATTAAAATTCCCGAAGGGAACATCGATCATAAATGTTTTATTAAAACGATACGGAAGACCTGTAGTTACTTCATACAGAAAAATAGAAAAAGTGGATTTTGCAGTTAAGAAGGCGCACTTGGATTTGGAATTTCTACAAACCTGTAAGGTGCATCGTTTGGTCCCAAGATTTCTGAGGTTTAAAGTGTATTCCGACAAATTTGCATTGACAAGTGAATATAATTCGTGGTTACTAAGATTGCTGGACTTTGAAATTTCTGAAAAGCAGAAGCGGGTAAATAAGTTGAAAAGTGAATTGCATGTGAACTTGGAGAAATTCAAGATCTTTGTTTCCTGGGTTGATTTTGCATCCTTGAAATGTAAATATGAAAGTTATAATGATAAAAGGGTTGAAAAATGTAGACTCATTCACGGGAAGAAATTGAGGAAATTAGGTATACCCTCATTTAACTCAGTGGACCCTGATAAGGTGGTTTTTAATTTTTCAAAGAGAATTTTGTCTCCCGTCGAGAAAGAACTTCTCTCTCTGGGGTTAGACTTCGGGTTGACGTGTAAAAAACCTAAATTTGTTAATCATTTTTTAGGTTTTGAGCGGTTATGTAATACATTGAAAACATGTACCCTAAGGACTGGTACAAATTATAGTTGGACCAGCATCATCAGTACTGTTTCTTCCTTAGCACATGAAGTATTTAATGATTTTGGTAAATATAAATCTACATTCCCTCCATTTGACAAAAGAAAATTGGATTGTATTACTGGCTTAAAGAAGGATAGGAGCATTTGTATTACTAGACCAGATAAAGGTAGGGGTGTAGTGGTTTTAGACAAGTTAGACTATGTAAATAAGGTTGAAAGGTTGTTAGAAGACCCCTTTAAATTTAAGTTTGTTGATATAGACCCCTTTTCGTATATTTTAAAATGTGAGGATAAACTAAATAGAGTTTTAAGAGGTCTGAAAGACACTCTTTTTGATTATACAAAATTGCTTGCAACTGGCTCTAAGCCAGGCATCTTATATGGGTTACCTAAAGTTCATAAAACGGGTATACCGATTCGTCCTATTTTATCAGCGATTGGCACTTTTAATTATAAACTGGCAAAGTTTCTGGTTCCATTATTAGAACCATTAACGCATAATGAATTTACTGTGAGAAATTCTCAGGATTTTGTAAAGGAACTTTCTTCTTTAAATTTTGAGTTCCCAACTATAATGGCCAGTTTCGATGTTGAATCACTTTTTACTAATATTCCTCTGTTGGAAACCATTGATATTTGTATAAATCAGCTATTTGCTGACACTAATTTAGTGTCTGGGTTTTGTAGTAAAATATTCAGACGGTTGTTAGAATTAGCGGTTAAAGATTCTGTCTTTATGTTTAATAATAAATATTATAAACAAATCGATGGAGTAGCAATGGGGTCTCCCTTAGGTCCTGCACTTGCCAATGCGTTTTTGAGTTTTCATGAAACAAATTGGCTTGATAAATGTCCTTTGGCCTTTAAACCAGTCTTGTACAGGAGATATGTAGACGACACTTTTTTGTTATTTAGGGACCAATGTCATATTGAGAAATTTAGAGACTATCTTAATGCACAACATAGTAATATACGTTTCACTGCGGAGCGTGAAGTGGATAATTCATTATCGTTTCTTGATGTCAAAGTGGACAACCTTAATGGGTTCAACACTAGTGTTTTTAGAAAACCAACTTTTACGGGGTTAGGTTTAAATTTTAATTCTTTTGTTCCTGATATCTTTAAGAAAAATGCAATTAATACTCTACTGAATAGGGCCTATGTTTTATGTTCAAATTGGAATAACTTTGATCAAGAAATCAATTTTCTTGTGAATTTTTTTCAAACAATGGTTATCCTTTACATATGATTTATACCTTTATAAGGAATTTCTTAAATAAGAAGTTTCACCCATCGTGTAGGATTACTACAGTAGAAAGGGATATTAAATATATTAAATTACCATTTTATGGCACTATTAGTTTTTCTGTAAGGAGTCGTTTGAGGAAAATGTTGCAGCATTGTTATCCTCAAGTAGACTTTAGATTTATTTTTGTCAACACTAATACCATAGGCTCTTATTTTAAATTTAAAGATAAAGTGCCTACCCCCCTGTGCTCTAATATCGTATATATGTATAATTGTTCCAGCTGTAATGCTGGATATATCGGGAGTTCCATTCGGAACTTTAAGATTAGGATACTTGAGCACCGGGGAGTTTCTTTTAGGACTGGATTACCATTGTCTAAACCAGCATTTTCGGAGATTAGAAACCATTGTTATGAGTTTAATCATTCTCTGCTGGAATCTGATTTTAAAATTTTGGACACTTGTATAAATGGCCAGTCAGATTTGAGAGTAATGGAATCCTTATATATAAAGGAGCTGCGGCCTTTGTTAAATAGCAACCTTTCGGCTGTTCAATTGTACACTGTGTAGTGCACAGTAGGCCCTGTAATTTGCTTTATAGTTCATTCTGGTAGTTTAATTTTATTATAATTTTATTTTAGTCTACCATGTTTTTGCCTTTTCTTACTTATTTCAAATCTTGACATTGTACATTATTATAATCTTTTATTTAGGATACATAATACATTTTTTGTTATTTAGTTTTATTTAATATTTGAGTTTTTATACGATTTTGAGTAGTATTTTATTATTGTCGCTTATTCTGTTTGTATTTTATATACATTTTTTGTAGATTTGTAGTCAGGATATGAATATTTGTTATAGTGTTTAGTAGCTATGTGGTAGCTATCAAGTCTCACTCCAGTTGATCACTTCACGTAAGTTTAATAGTATGGTTTGTTGTAGTAGTTATAAAATTCCTGTTGTAATTTAATGTTTTTGAATTAGCTTTTATCTATGTGACAGTTAATAAGTTTTATTTGTATTGATCACTTTAAGTAAGCTTAAGTGTTTTGTTTTTTAATAATTCTCCTTTCTTTGATAGGCAGTTATATTCAGTATGAGTTCTTTGTTTACCAGTTATTTGATTGTGATTTCTATTTTTTCTTTTAGATCTGATGATGAATACAAGAAGTATTCGAAACGTTATGCATTTTAAAGTAAAGAATCTGAAACAAGATGTTCAGTATATCCTGGTTTTCCTATTTATCTTAAAATTAAGATTCCCGAAGGGAACATCGATCATAAATATATATATATATATATTATATATATATATATATATATATATATATCTATATATATATATATATTATATGTATATATATATATATATGTATATATATAATATATATATANGCAACCTTTCGGCTGTTCAATTGTACACTGTGTAGTGCACAGTAGGCCATGTAATTTGCTTTATAGTTCATTCTGGTAGTTTAATTTTATTTATAATTTTATTTTAGTCTACCATGTTTTTGCCTTTTCTTACTTATTTCAAATCTTGACATTGTACATTATTATAATCTTTTATTTAGGATACATAATACATTTTTTGTTATTTAGTTTTATTTAATATTTGAGTTTTTATACGATTTTGAGTAGTATTTTATTATTGTCGCTTATTCTGTTTGTATTTTATATACATTTTTTGTAGATTTGTAGTCAGGATATGAATATTTGTTATAGTGTTTAGTAGCTATGTGGTAGCTATCAAGTCTCACTCCAGTTGATCACTTCACGTAAGTTTAATATTATGGTTTGTTGTAGTAGTCATAAAATTCCTGTTGTAATTTAATGTTTTTGAATTAGCTTCTATCTATGTGACAGTTAATAAGTTTTATTTGTATTGATCACTTTAAGTATGCTTAAGTGTTTTGTTTTTTAATAATTCTCCTTTCTTTGATAGGCAGTTATATTCAGTATGAGTTCTTTGTTTACCAGTTTATTCTTGTGTACAAGAATGTAACAACTCTTGTATATATCTCAAAAAAAAAAAAAGTTATTTGATTGTGATTTCTATTTTTTCTTTTAGATCTGATGATGAATACAAGAAGTATTCGAAACGTTATGCATTTTAAAGTAAAGAATCTGAAACAAGATGTTCAGTATATCCTTGGTTTTCCTATTTATCTTATATATATATATATATATATATATATATATATATATATATAACTGAAAACTCACACCCCAGAAGTGACTCGAACCCATACTCCCAGGAGCAACGCAACTGGTATGTACAGGGGACGCCTTAAACCACTTGACCATCACGACCGGACATAGGAAGTGATAGCCGAGGCTATATGAACCACTTCCCCGCCGGCACTCGGATGGTAATCTTGGGCATAGCATTTTATCAAATCACCTCATTTTTTGGGGCAACACGTGAGGAACACAAATGCAAACAAGCCTGAATGGTCCCCAGGACTAGATACAACTGAAAACTCACACCCCAGAAGTGACTCGAACCCATACTCCCAGGAGCAACGCAACTGGTATGTTCAGGTATGGTATGGTCAAGTGGTTTAAGGCGTCCCCTGTACATACCAGTTGCGTTGCTCCTGGGAGTATGGGTTCGAGTCACTTCTGGGATGTGAGTTTTCAGTTGTATCTAGTCCTGGGGACCATTCAGGCTTGTTTGCATTTGTGTTCCTCACGTGTTGCCCAAAAAATGAGGTGATTTGATAAAATGCTATGCCCAAGAATACCATCCGAGTGCCGGCGGGGAAATGGTTCATATAGCTCCGGCTATCACTTCCTTATGTCCGGTCGTGATGGTCAAGTGGTTTAAGGCGTCCCCTGTACATACCAGTTGCGTTGCTCCTGGGAGTATGGGTTCGAGTCACTTCTGGGGTGTGAGTTTTCAGTTGTATCTAGTCCTGGGGACCATTCAGGCTTGTTTGCATATATATATATATATATATATATATATATATATATATATATATATATTATATATATATATACATATCAGACATATGTCTGATATATGACAACCGATATCATATGGGATATATAACACCGGGACAGAGGGCCGGGGCACGCCAACTAACAACTAACAAAAGACTAACAACAGTTTGCCACTGCCACTTAACTCCATTGATGCGTACCCTTGTTTCCTTCGAAACGTCCTTGTCATAATCCATTATGATAACCATTTCAATACCGCGCGCTTGTGTATTTAATTGGTCTTTTCAGAGACATTAAATTCTTGAGTAAAGTCACGGTATATAATGTTGCAACTTTGTCAACAATCAACTGCTTAAAAATGCTAGCAAAGAGAGTAAATTTCTTAA
>WNGS01056743.1:0-12817 GCA_020271785.1 Procambarus virginalis
AAGAAGGAAAGATGGGGAAGATGAAGACCAGAGCTAACAGAAGAAAAGTGGGAACCCAGTTCGGTAGCGACCTGCAATGGGTCCCCACAAGAGTACCACGGAGCGTGAAGACCGGTGAAACATCTGGAACGAACTTACCCCTATCTTGCGGATACGCTTCCAGATCTGTGGCAGGGGAGTTTCGGACGTAATTGGGAGACATAAGATGCCCAACATTCACGTTTAGCCGTACGGAGGGCCTACGGGCCACCGCACTCGCTTTCCGAAAGAAAAGAAAAGAATCGGCCGTCTGCCGACGGCGGTGCCTCCCAGGCTGCACGCTTACAGCGGACAGCCCGAGCACAGTCTGCATTCCACCAGGGAACGCACTTCCGTGGGCCGAGAGGAAGAGCGAGGAATAGAGCGGAGGGCAGCGTCGAAGACAGTGTCATGAAAAGGAGGAGAGCGAGGGAGAGGCAGAAGGGAGAGGTCAGAGAGAGCAGCACTGAGGGTAAATAGGTTCCAGTCCGCTTAGCAAACTGCCACCTAGGGAAGGAGAGGGAGGACGAAAAGAAAAAGGAAACAAGGATGGGGAAATGGTCACTGCCATGGAGGTCATCAAGAACCTGCCACGTGAAATCTAAGTAAAGAGAAGAAGAGCAAAGAGAAAGATCAAGACAGGAAAGGGTGCGAGTCCGAGAGTCCAAATGAGTGGGCTCACCAGAATTCAGAAGAGACAGGGAAGAAGAGAGGAAAACGGCTCAAGAAGGCGACCCGGGTATTCGTCAGAACATCACCCCAAAGAGAATGACGACAATTGAAATCACCCAGCAGGAGCACAGGCTCCGGCAAGGAGTCCAGGAGGTGTTTCAGATCAGGAAGAGAAAGCGGGACACTCGGGGGGAGATAAATGGAACAAACTGTGTACCATTTCCCCACAAAGATACGAGCAGCAGAACAATGGAGAGGGAAGGAAAAAGTAAGGGGACAAAGGGAACATCAGAGCGAATCAAGAGAGCAGAAGAATTAGGAGCCCCAGCAACGGCTGGGGGGGGGGGGAGAGAAAGGAATAGCCACGAAAACGACCAGGACGAGCACCAAGCATCGGCTCCTGGAGACAGACACAAAGGGGCGAAAACCGCGAAATCAGAAGTTGGAGTTCGAGGAAATTGGCGTAATAACTCGAACGTTCCATTGAAGAATAGACATCGACGAGAAGAGAAAGGACAACAACAGAGAACAAGGAAGAAACAAAGGCGAAAGAGCAACATAGCACGTTAAAGAATATCAGGGTCGGGATCAGGGTCAGCAAAGTCAGGGTTAGGGGGCATGGGTAAACTGAGCAAAGACGGAGGGAAGGAAGCGGGAGAACAGACCAGAGGTGGGCGGGCGGGGCGGAGGAGGAAGAGGAGGAGAACACGGAGAGGAGCAGTCAAGGACAGCAGCAGGAAGAGGGGAGTAGAAAGAGGGGAGCGCACCTCAGCAAGGGCAGCAACGAGAGGGAAGCGGGGGCCAAAGAAACCTCCATAGCAGGAACAGGGGGCGCAACCACCGAAATGGGAGGGGAAGGAGCGATAGAGCAGAAGTAGGGCCGAGGAAGAAAGCGAACCTTCTTACCCGCCGGGGAGGAGGAAGGAGAGGAGCCAGGCTTACGCTTCTGACTTAAGAGACAGGTGTCCAGCAACTACGTACTGGGCAACGGATTCTAGCGTCTCAACAGGAGAAGCTGAACGAGAGCACACACGACGGCCGTTTGGAGAGCGATGGACATCAGCCCGCACCGACAGGCGGCGGGGAGAGTCAAGAGACGGAGGGGAAGGATGGGAAGGAGGAACGGAGGGAGACGAGGAAGAAGACACAGGAGACAAGACAGACCGGGTAGAAAGAAGGGGAACCCCAGACAGAGGACCAGGAGGTGGATCCTTCAGGACAGAACTCAAAGGAACAGAGGAGGGGGCAGTGGGGTATCAGGGTCCAAGGCCGGAAACGGTTGTGAGTCTGAGGAAGGTGGGAAGGACGAGGAGAGGAAGAGCGCAACGCGAGCATAAGAGATATAAGCATAAGGCAGGAGCCGGCGAACCTGGCGCCTTGCCTCAGGAAAAGATAAACGCTCCCGGTGCTTCAAGTTGAGGACGGCTGCCTCAAGCTTGCAATGGACACACGCACGGGAGAAGGTAGGATGGGCCTCACCGCAGTTGAGGCAACGAGCCTGGGGAGAAGTGCACTCCGACTTAGAGTGACCTTCGCCACCACACAAAGGACAGAGAGAGACAGTCCCAGAGCAGCGGAGGGCACCATGCCCAAACCTCCAGCACTTGTTACAGAGCCTAGGAGAAGGAATGTACTCCTGGACAGAGCACCTGGCATCAGCAAGAATGACAGAGGGTGGAAGGGTCCGACCATCAAAGGTAATCTTCACAACCCGAAGGGGTTGACGGCGACTACCACGAGGGGGACGACCTGTCCACCTGGAAAATAGAATGGCCCTGGGCAGCATCAAGGATATGTCGAATATCGTCGTGGCAGTCTCGCAGATCCCGAACACCGGTCGAAACATGGGGCGGGAGGAGAATAGTGCCAACATTGGCATTCAACTGAGCGTTCTTAGAGACCCGAACAGGGGTCTCGCCAAGGCAGGATAAGGCAGCCAAGCGGGAAGCTGCATCCTGAGATGGAGCAGCAATGACACGTGTACCAAGACGAGTGGGTTTGAAGGTAACAAGAGGCATCCACGAAATCAACGAGATGTCGATGGAGGGAGAAATCGTCAGGAGGCGCAGAATCAAGAGGGAGGAGATCAAAATATTTGGCCCACGAAGCGGGACCAAACAAGGCTTGATACGTATCAGAACGGGAAGGAATCGAGCGAGGGCGGCCGTGACGAGGACGGCATTGAGAACCCCCAGAGAGAGAGGGGTTAAAAGGCGCAGTAGTTACAACTAGAGATGGAGCCGCGCCAGGGAACGAGGTAGTCACCACTGGGGGCTTGGGGCTCGACCCAACCACAGAGGAGGGAGGGGAGCCGAGGGGAGGAGTCAGGGAGGCCAAAGGAGGAGCAAGGTCGGGGCCCAATGCAGCAGAAGCTATAGAGCCCGGTCTTCCAACACGGACCGACTCGGGGGGCTTGGTCGCCCACCCCAAGAGCCTCAGAAGGTAAAGGAGAAACAGTAAACATCATCGCTACGAAAGAAACATTCATTCTCGAATGTGCCCCCACACCCACCATGGAGCCACAATTAGAGGCAGGACACCCAACAAGAAGCTATCGCCGATCATGCCAGGGCCTCCTAGGGGTGCGTCGTGAGTATACGCCCCACAAATGCCACCTTAAGAACCGACAGTCTGTCGAGATCGGGTTCAGTGACGTAAGGGGGATTGACAATAAAAGGTTCCCCTCGCTCTCGACGTTGGGTACTACAGTTCTACGGGTGCAAGAGTATGCCTCCTCAAGCACCCGGGCGTCAAAATAGAAGAAGTCCAAAGGAATAACCAAAACAAGCAAAAGGTCGGCAGGAAACGGCAAGCAGGAGGAGAAGAGGGGGAGAAAAACGAAACAGAAGGAAAAGGAAAAGGAGCTCAGCACAATTGGAGAGGACGGCAGCAGGAGCACAAGGCCACAAAAGGACAGAGGACTGTCCCAAGGAGCATCACACTCCGGCAGCCGCCCACTAAGCCCCCCCTCACGGCATCAACGAGCTGAGCGGGGAGGGGGGGAATTTATAGATAGAGCTAGTACATACAATGCCTAAAGCCACTATTACGCAAAGCGTTTCAGGCAGGAAGTTCTAGGCAATGGGCCTACTACATCAATGATAATATGGGTAAAGGGTTCCTCAGCCACCACAATTGGCTGTGAAGGGGCTTTTGGTATTACCTGGTTTGCTTTGCCAGTTTTTATACATACAGGACATTCATTACAATACTGGATGACATCTTTCTTTAATCCAGGCCAGGTAAAATATTTGCATATTTTATTATATGTTTTCGCAATACCCTGATGACCCCTATTGGTGAATCATGGGCTACACTTAACACCTTTTCTCTATAACCCTTCAAGTAGGTTTAATCAGGTAGGACTACTTGATTAACTACCTCCCAAGTGTGTGACACAGGTGAGCTCCTAGGTCTCCACTTCCGCACCAACACCTCTTCAGTGTAGTAATAAGTCATAGCCTCCGATTCTGCTTCTAGTTCAGTTACTGCCTTATTATGCAAGTCAGTCAACGTAGGATCAGTTCTTTGCTAATGAATAAAATGTGATTTTGATCTCAAGTCTGAAGAGCCAGATGTGGTAACTGGACTACACTCTCCCCTACCCCCTTTCCTAGGTGGTTTGGTAGAGGTGCTCCCCATTCTGTTCCCATCTGCTTCTTCCAACTTGGCCATAAAAGTGTCACAAAGATCCACTTCACTATTTGATTGGTTAACATCTAATTTTGTCTCCTGACTTACATTATTGGGAGTTAGTGATATTTGAGACTCTGATTTTGACAGGGTCATGGCACATGCTGGGTACATTACCGTGTCCTCAGAGTCTGTCTGTGCACTAATCACCTCTGGCATAGTGAGCATTATTGGGTGGTCATCTCTTTTAACTCGATTACCAGCAAGATAATTACCCACATTTAGATCAATGCCAGCAACTGGTAATTTAGAACTAACACCTACTAAACTTTTGCTTTTAATAAAATCACAGTCAAGGTTTACATCCCTCATGGGTACAGTCTGGAAATCTTCAGTGATTCCCTGTATAATCATTACCTCCCCAGTCTCTGTAGACTGTATATATTGTAACACACTTTAATAGTAAAGATTGGGATGCTCCTGTATCCCTCAAAATTTTAACATCATGCCACAAATCATTTACACAATGTAATTTTCCATTTGATATAAACTCTCCAAAATTATTTATAGCAAGTGCTTTTTTCCCCATTATTTTTGCCACACATTTGATTTTCCTCCCCTCACACACTGAGTGCCATAAGCCTTTTTTCTGGGTAGAGAAAGCAACAACTCTTAACAGCTTGGTCTTCCTATGACAGTGGGAACACTGTTTCAACTCTGGGTGAGGCTTATTACTGGTGTGATCCTCTTTGGGCTTCGCATTACTGCCTTTATCACCTGGCACCTTTGAAAAAGTGTTTACTTGACCTGCTGTTGGGTACATGTAGGACCCAAATCTGACGGAGGAATTAAGTGCTTGACCAGATCCTTGTCTATTTGATTAAATTTTATTTTTAAAAGTTACTTTTTTTAGATATATACAAGAGTTGTTACATTCTTGTACAGCCACTAGTACGCGTAGCGTTTCGGGCAGGTCCCTGGAATACGACCCCCCACGAATGATCGTTTTTACAACCAAGTACCCATTTTACTGTTGTGTTAAACAGAGGCTACAGTTAAGGATTTGCACCCAGTAAATCCTCCCCGGCCAGGATACGAACCCATGACAAAGCGCTTGCGGAACGCCAGGCAACTGTCTTACCACTACACCACGGAGACTGGCGGAGACTCTGTTCTACAGAGTGTTCTGTAGAACACTTTATGCATCAACTCATATTCATCTGCTAATTTTGCCAACTCATAAATATCTCTGCGTAATTTCTCTGCCAAATACAAAGCCACATTAAAAGGAATGCAAGAAAAAAATTCTTCTACTAAAAGTAAATTTTTTAAGGAGTCTAAATCCCTAATTTTTTCTGCATCTAACATATTTATATTTCGCTTGTGCAAATTCTACCAAGGTTTGACTTGGGTTTCATCTCAGTTGTCTAAACTTTTGCCTATTAGCCTCTGGAACAAGTTGATAAGCAGTAAGGATGGCTGCCTTTACCTTGTCATAGTCAAAACTGTCACTCAAAGGCATAGCTGCAAATATCTTCTGTACCTTTCCCGCCAACTGACCTTGAAGAAAAGACACCCATTGTGTTTCAGGCCATTTCATACTCCGTGCCAACTTTTCAAAATGAGTGAAGAACTGGTCTGGGTCAGTCTCACAGAATGTTGGTTATCTGGGACTTTAACTCAAATACAAGAATATTTAATTAAGAGAATTAATATACTCGAAGGACCACCCACTTTTGAGAAAAGAGGGAAACCTAATAAAGGGATCATAAGAGTGGCAGTGTAGAACCAGTGCCTATGGATGTTAGATTATTTAACAATTATTTAGAGAGAATGAATGGATTGTAATAATAATTAAATGAGTTAAAAGCCTCAAACATCAACATTGTGGGTATTGCTAGAAATTCATATGCATCTAGGAACCAGTGTGGTTCATCACCAGTTCATTAATGAGATTAGTAAAGTTATAGAATCTTGAATTAAATGTAGATTCTAAAAGATTATGGAATAGTAAAAGAATCAATTCCATGAAATATTACTAAACCCTGAAAAATAATAAGTGCAAACTTACTGAGTACTGAGCAGTAAATTATTGATTTATATTACTCCTCTTGAACATTATATGTATGAAATAACATATAACAATTAATAATGGTAATAGTCAATATTCTACGAAGCGTGATTTGTGTCTTAGCTGTGAGACGACTTCACTAAAACCGTTTCACTACTCGTAGTCGTGATCACAACGTCCCAATAAGGAAGAAACACCAGTGGTGAACATCGTAGGTGAAGGAATAAATGCTTGGATCGTTCTCGCCTACACATTGTAATCAGGGAAATTTGAGTAGCATTTGACTAGGTCAGAAGATTATTCCAATATTCACTGAAATTGGAAAATAAAGTTGAATGAAACTAACGTTGGTTTTGAGGTCTGTGTATATCCTAACGACGGGCTACCCACATAAATATACTATAGAGTGATGCATCAAACTAAAACGTATAGTTGACGTAGGCGTGTTGGAATACTAAGGCCTGCCGGTATCACATCTGCCAGTTCCTGACGTTCACTGCTGTGGACGAGTAATTGAGGGGCGTGACTATCTTTGTAGACGCGTAATTGAAACCGTTTCAAGTACTGTTGGACCAAGTGATCTGGTTGTAATGGCTGCCGTCTGCAGAGGCACGTGTGCACCTCATGGAGCCCTGGCTTAAAGAACGCCTCCCTCCTGCCCCGACGCCCGATCACGCATGCGCAGAGACGCTCATAGCGATCCCGGACTTAAACCAATTCGGTTTTACTATTAATTATTTGGGGAAATGAAGGAGTACAATTTAAACTATCATCACCAATAAATATATTGGATAATAATACCTCTTCTCGTAAGGCAATTGATCTAATTAACATTGCACAAATTGAACAAGAAGGGTTGACGGGTATTTATTTTACGCCACAGTAATATTTTACTAGAATAATTAATTTGGTTAAACAGTCGAGCTCAGTATGCATAAGCATGCGAAATGGTTATTTCCTTGATAATGAACAATAATTTTAGAAAGAAAGAGTAATTAACTGAATTCTATATATCTTCATGTTTAAGCCTGCTATCGACGCTTGGCGTCATGATGGCTGGGAATTTTCTGGCTAAATTATGCTTTACTATGGAAACGCTAACGCTGTTAATTCTACGTGTTAGTGTTATTAGAAAATATTATTATTTGGAATTAAGGTAAAATAATCTGTTGGTTATTTCCAACACAGAATAGAGACTTGACATTTTTGTTTACTTTTAACTGCCCAGGTGTTCCTAAGTCAACAACACCATTATTTTCTGATCTAATTCCCAATTCTGCTAGCCTAATCTCTAACTATTTTTTTCTGAGCTTGCTCCACTTCTAACCTCTTCATAGCAAGTTCTTGAGCTTGCTCTGCCTCTAGCCTCTTCTGAGCTTGCACTGCCTCTAGCCTCTTCTGAGCTTGCTCTGCCTCTAGCCTCTTCTGAGCTTGCTCTGCCTCTAGCCTCTTCTGAGCTTGCTCTGCCTCTAGCCTCTTCTGAGCTTGCTCTGCCTCTAGCCTCTTCTGAGCTTGCTCTGCCTCTAGCCTCTTCTGAGCTTGCTCTGCCTCTAGCCTCTTCTGAGCTTGCTCTGCCTCTAGCCTCTTCTGAGCTTGCTCTGCCTCTAGCCTCTTCTGAGCTTGCTCTGCCTCTAGCCTCTTCTGAGCTTGCTCTGCCTCTAGCCTCTTCTGAGCTTGCTCTGCCTCTAGCCTCTTCTGAGCTTGCTCTGCCTCTAGCCTCTTCTGAGTTTGCTCTGCCTCTAGCCTCTTCTGAGCTTGCTCTGCCTCTAGCCTCTTCTGAGCTTGCTCTGCCTCTAGCCTCTTCTGAGCTTGCTCTGCCTCTAGCCTCTTCTGAGTTTGCTCTGCCTCTAGCCTCTTCTGAGTTTGCTCTGCCTCCAACTTCAACTTCTTTAGTTTCAATTCTGCCTGCCACTGCATCTGAGTCTCCACCTTTCCTGTAGTTACAACATTTGCACCACTGGTGGACGGGGACTACTCTAATATTTCCTGTGGGAGAATATGCTCATCTACCCAGTGCATCATTATCAATCATAGCAGTTCCATCTTCATTATTCCCAAGTGCAATAATAGTCCATAGTGCTTGCCAACAGCCACTAGGATCGACTTTTTTGACGCTTTCAAACCCTCAACACTAAGCTTGTCGACAATTTGTTGTGCTACCAAATCCATTTTTAGTGTGCTAAGATACAGCAGACACCAACACAAAATTTATGCTTCTGCACCACCTCTCTTTTTATGCTGAGAATTTGTTTTGAAAACTGATAAGGACAGTGTTTAGTTTACTTGACTGCCCTGTCAACTGGTAAATTTTTTGCACTCGAGAACACACAATTTTTTTTAACACTTTTCATAAAGATTAATAAAATGTACATAAATAAGTAATAAAGTACATATTCACATTATACCAATATTAAAAATATTCAAAATTTCTACACATGGCAAAATTAATAAATAGGCTACACAATTTTTATGTCAGATTACACATACAGGCTATTAACTTTTATTAGGCTTTCGATCAGGCTGCTCAATATGTGAGGTGCTCCCGGACAGGCCACCCAAATGTGTCACGTTTGTGTCTTAGTTTTGTCATGATTTTGTTGTCATAGTTTGTGTGTCATAGAGACCTGTCAAGAATTTGGTGGTGGTGAACCTTTAAAATGTTGTCTACGGGAAATAAATGATTTTACTTGAGCCTAGGGTAAAATCAAGGAGTAAGGAAAACAGCCTAGTATAAAGACACAAATTTATACGTATAAGACAAACGATATTACATATATTAAATGCTGTTCCTTACTACACAGGGACCTAGATTCAGGAAGCTCTGCGTATTTTTTCGTAACTGGGTTTGCTACGAAGGTTCCTAAGTGTGCCCTAAGAAGATGCTTAGGTGCAATTCAATAACGTCCACTTAGGAAGAAATTTGTTGGTTCACCTGCGTGTCGATAGAGGTCACTACTGTGTTTCGTTTGGCCAATCAGAGAGCAGCAACATTCTTCATATTGAAGATTTAGCGCTGGCTTATCGGAGCTCTACTGCCTCCTATTTAAGTCGAATTTTCTTATAAAATTAGTATATTTCGAAGTAAAACAATGTTTTTTCAACTTCTACAGCCAGCACCGACATTGTAGTAAACAAATATGTTACATTTGTTGTTTACCTACGTAATTCTAAGAAATACTGTGTAGCTGTCCTTGTTGCTCGGAAGATGCGCTGACAATTATTGTATATATTTACTGAATTTACCTAAGGGCCACTAACTATCTAGTGGCCTCGAAGAGGACAGAAAGCCGGCATCTTGTTAAAGGCCCGCCAATTGTCTTAATGATATTTTTTAGCTGGAATTTGGCATTTACTTCTTCAGCGGGTAGGCGGTTCCATGGGTTTATAGCCCTCTTGGTGGAAAAAAAACATCTGTTTTCAGTCCTACTTGAGAGAACATACTCTCCAACACTATATCTGTGATTGCCCTGTTATCAGTGACTTCATACCAAATGGTATGAGGTATTTTCAGCTCTGTAATTACTTCATACACTCAGGAATATTGGAAGATATTCTTGTGCTGCACCCAGATTTTGCCAGTGGAGGCTAATAGATCAGCATTAAGTATTTTGTTCTCTCCTAATTCCATGTATGACTGGCCATCCTGTGAGGTGAGGATGTTGGATGAGCTTGTAGCTGGTTTTTGATCTACACTGTGTGGTCCTTCATACAGAATAGGGAAGCAGCACATTGCTGTGTATACCTAATCTTCTTAATAAAAAATCAGTAATAAAGATTTTAAATTATAGTTTGTATTATTACAAATAAAGTACTGTATTATCCTTATTAAATCATGTTGACCATGGATCATTAAGATCTCATGTTGATATGTAATAGTCATATTTCTTTTGAACTGCTAATCCATGCTAATCATTCATTAAATTGTGCATTATGTCTCAATTTTTCACTTCTTTGGATATACTGTACAGTACAAAAAGATAGGATAAAATAAACCAGTAATATTTCTTTCATTATATTTTTCATTTAAATAACTGCATCAATATTTTTACAGCTGACAGGATTTGTTTTACCATACAGGTGCATTGTTTGTTAAAAAAAAAATTGGTTTATTGTTACACACAATGGTGCTACATAGCCTTCCCAGCTTGGTGCCTTCTTTTAATACTTACTGATTAAAAATAAATAATAAATACATTTTATTCAGGAAAAGTACATACATTTGATTTACAAACAATGTTGGATTTATAGACAAAGCTAGTACAAACAATACCTAAAGCCACTAATACTCATAGCATTTCGGACAAGGTGTGGGGGAAAAAACACAGACTAAAACTTAATAGTAATCGGGATTAGGTATAAATTGTGTTGAAAGAAGGAATAAAAAATACAAAAAGAGGGGTTAACATAGCATAAATCAGTAATTGCACATGTTGGTGAACAGCGTTGTTTAAAAAATAGCCAGACATGGGTTGACATTTAGGAGGTAAGTTAGGTTACATGGAGTTAATTAGGCAGTACTTGGTTTAACTCTTAAACTGGTTGAGAGAGGTACAGCCTTTGACATGATTCGGGAGGTCATTACACATTCTGGGCCCCTTGATTTGTAGAGCACTTCTAGTTTGGTTACACACAGCCAAATTGTGTAACAGGAAGAGGTCTTGGACACAAATTTGTTCCATACTAAATGTAGAGGAATCAGCTGAGTATTCCACAAATGAAATAAGTTGCCTCAGCTTATAAGGTAAATAAAATAAACATTTCTCAAATAAGTAGCTGCCTCACCTCACTCCTTACTGCTACATAGCCTTCCCGGCATGGTGCCATCTTTTGATAATTACTTGTTCCACACCCAAATTGTACAACAGGAAGAGGTCTTGGACCCCTACTTCCCTCTCTCTTTTTTAATAGTCTATATAGTCATAATTATAGCTTTAAGAATTCAATGAATAAAGTTTTTGACATTTTTACCCTTCTCCTTACCTAACATCATTTGTGCAGCATATTTTTATTTTATGTCTCACCCAGATTTAATTTAAAAATAAAACCAAACTAAATAAATGAGAAATGGGTATGTATAGCTAAGGTACACCCTTACTACTAGGTGAACAGGGGCATTTGGTGATAGTAAATGATCCCATCAGGCAGGGCTCATCACCTTCTCTCATATTTCATGTTCACCAGTGTTTATTTATTAATAACTACGGGTATAATATCTTGCTATTATAAAACTAATTCTAATATCATAAAAGACATATTTACTTTAAGTTTCAAGCAGAGAATGCATATATAACTAACACGAAGGACTCCTCTTCACTGGATTCAATTTTTATAATCTTTTGTTTATGTTCAAAATCTTAAAACCTATCCCAGTGTTATGTAGTAGAGAAAAATTGAGTTATATTCAGTTTACATAAAGCTACGAGTGGTCGAAACCACACTTAATTCCCGGAATGAACTTACGAAGGTTTTTCCACTTAGTGTAGCTACTTGAATACCGACGTAGCCGCCAAGAAGGCGCTAAGAAGGAAAACATTCTTAGCTAAGAGGAAAAACCTTCGTAAGTACCTTCCTGAATCCGGCCCAAGGTCATTATGAATAAGTCCCTAGCGGGCTCTACGTACCTTAAGGATCACCGTTCCAAACCTGGAACTGTGCACACAGCCACCACAGGTATCAACACATATTTACACCTCTAGGAAACTTGGACTCTCTCTTATAGAACATCTCCAAAGTCTGCATAACTACTCTACAATATCTTGCAACCCTGATAACAAGTAATGATGGCTTATCTGACGTTACGGCCGGAGAAAATCCCCCAATAGCAAGGTCTGGTCTTCAACGTATCCACTCCCCTCACGTCAAGATGGTGGCCTCCTCTCTTGCGTCATTGCCCCTTAATACTCTATTCTTTAGATTTACAATCAAACCCTTTATTGACTATATTTACCTTATTCCCGATGCATGCTTTTAGATCGAGTCTACTTTTCCCCTCACATAGTTAGGCTATTGAAATTCACATTATTCCTGACAATCTCCAGCTGAAATGGCACTACTTTACTGGGCGGAGTATTACTGGTGACTCGCAGCCTCTCTGATATCAGCTGTAGATATTTTCCTATCAAACATTCTCCACTGTGTCCATCAACATTTTATACTTGAAACTAACCTCCACAGGAGGCAAGGTTTGTAATAATGCCCATGCACTCAGCCCGGGTCCAGATTCTGGAATTTAGTATATATTTAATAAATGTTAAGTGCACATAGCAAAGTGTGGAGAAAGAGCTTGATACAAGAGATATATCTATTGATTTAAGCGAAGTGGTATAATCTCTTCTTCACAAGAAGGAAGCAAAGCATTGGCTAAGAATTAGGGACTTGTTGCACTAACGTCCCACATAATAAAAGTATTTGAGAGTGTGATGA
>WNGS01056763.1:0-13995 GCA_020271785.1 Procambarus virginalis
GTGATTTAGTACATATGTGGTATATTCCGAGTTATCTTTTTTACCAAGGCCCAACTCTTCCTCACGTACCAATTTACGTCTCACAGTACCCGTCCATCAACGTAGATAGCAGAATAGTCGTGATTGGTTCACTATAATGAAAATTGTAGTTTTCAGGTCCCACATGGGTTGTGAAATTTACCTACTATTGTCCATGCTCTTAGAATATTACAAATCAGCTACATCCTATTGAAGGCTCGTAGTTTTTTTTTGAGAATATTAGTTGTTCTTAGTAAATTATAATAAGCACTATAATTATTACATAGAATTACAGTGCTTCACCAATCAATATAATATACAATAGTTTGTGCCTTAGAAATATTTAAAGAATGTTCTGTAGGAACGCTAACAGAAAACGATGTTATGTTGTCTATAGGGTAAACTACTGCAAATGGTGTGGTGTCTACTATATATCAACTATAGGATGCGTATAGGGTCCACTAAACCTTTAGGTGGGTAAGGGGTCCAATACCACCCGCAGGATGGGTATGGGGGTCACATCCCCCACAGGATGGGCATGGGGATCATCCATCCACCCACAGGAAGGGTATGGGGTCCAATACCATACACTGGATGTGTATGGCGTCCACTACCACCGACAGGATGTGCATGGGGCTCACAACCACCCACAGGATGGGTATGGGGTCCAATACCACCCACAGGATGAGTATGGCGTCCACTGTCACCACTGGATGGGTATGGGGCTCCAACCACCCACAGGATGGGTATGGGGTCCAATACCACCCACAGATGAGTATGGCGTCCACTACCACCCACAGGATGTGTATGGGGCTCCAACCACCCACAGGAAGGGTATGGGGTCCAATACCACCCACAGGATGAGTATGGCGTCCACTACCACCCACAGGATGTGTATGGGGCTCCAACCACCCACAGGATGGGTATGGGGTCCAATACCACCCACAGGATGAGTATGGCGTCCACTATCACCCACAGGATGGGTATGGGGCTCCAACCACCCACAGGATGGGTATGGGGTCCAATACCACCCACAGGATGAGTATGGGGTCCAATAAAATATGTAAAACTAAATTATGTAAAACTAAACACTACCTGATAAATTCCCTGTAACCTACCTTACCCCTCTATTGTCAACCCATGTCTTATTTTTTTATTCAACGCTGTTTGTCTACATATTGTATTTGTGCTGGTTTTTCAGTCATGTTCCCCCTTTTTTTTGTCTTTATTGTATCTGTTCTCAAAACATTTTATTCTTTTTGCTCAATTAGTATTAAGTTTAGATATTAATGTTTTCTTGCCCGAAACGCATTGCGTAATAGTGGCTTTAGGCATTGTATGTACTAGCTCTATCTATAAATCGATCCACTTATGTAAAATCACTTTATGTATGTACCTTTCCTGAATAAACATATTTATTTATTTATTTATAATAACACCCACTGGATGTGTATGGCGGCCATTGCCGCCCAGAGGGTCGCTATGAAGTCAACTACCGCCTATAGTGTTTGTATAGTGTCCACTACCGCCCATAGTATTATTATGGGGTCCACTACCCCTCATAGGGTCGGTATGGGGGTCCATTACTACCCACAGGGTGTCTGGGGTCTATTTTGGCAATACTGCTTTTCCAATCTCATTTGTTGTTCAATGTAAAATATATGTTGCTCGACTTGCAACAATTTATATATCTATATATGTATATAGTATAGTGCCTTTGCAATAATGTACCAATGTGTGTATTTTCATAACCCATTTTAAATTGTTGAAAAATAAATAACTACATTGTGAATGCAAGTCAATGTTTACATGCTAAATCAGAGTTGCCAGATTCTGTTTAAAATAGCAAATTGTGCTTATTTTCAAAGCTTGAGTGTTTAGCTTTAAAGTAGTTAAAGCTACGAATTTCGCAATTTGCTATGTACTTTAGTGTACTATTTTAAAATAAGGTTGGTTTTTAATCTGCAAGTCATATGAATCTCAAAAAAAGTATATTATTAACAATCTCATCTCCATAGTTCACTAGTTTCTACAAATCAGACCTGGTAACTCCTTAGGCCAAGTACTGGAGGACTTAACTCATTCATACACAATGTGTGGGAAGCTATTAGTCTCTTTAAAGAAGTCATCTCGACAGGATCTTCCAGCTCCAGCTATAAAACTTCAGCACACATGGATCATCCTGGTACATCAAACGGCAAGAAATTAATAAACTGTACAAAGTTTTATGATAGAACATTTGTTACAGAATTGTCCCTGTCAGGGACAATTCAGTCCCCTGCCCTATGTGTACTCCATCACATAGTGACGGAGTATGTGGGAATAATTTTGTTGACACAGTGTCCATTTTGTCAATTCTACAACAGCAGATAATAAGAATTCCCAGAGATACTTGTAACTTGAGATACTTGGTTTGGTTTGGTTAAGTTAGGTTAGGTTAGGTTAGGTTAGGATAGGTTAGGATAGGTTAGGCTAGGTTAGGTTAGGTCAGGTCAGGTCAGGTCAGCCTAACCTATCATATTTATTCATTAGTAACGTATTGCCAGGAAGCTTTGTGAAGCTTGTGTAGCTTGTGGTAGGTTGTGGTAATTAGACTTGTAACCTTATGGAAAATTGAAACAGAAATTTCCTTAAGAACTTTCGTATATTAATACATGACTCCTTCTGAAGATATATTAATACAAGGAAATTTCTGTTTCAATTTTCCTCCGTGGTCTGACACTGTCATATATATATATATATATATATATATATATATATATATATATATATATATATATATATATATATATATATATATATATGATAGCTTCGGCTATCACCTCATTATGTCCGGTCGTGATGGTCAAGTGGTTTAAGGCGTCTTGTACATACCAGTTGCGTTGCTCCTGGGAGTATGGGTTCGAGTCACTTCTGGGGTGTGAGTTTTCATTCGCATATAGTCCTGGGGACCATTCAGGCTTGTTCGCATATATATATATATATATATATATATATATATATATATATATATATATATATATATATATATATATATATATATATATATATATATATATATATATATATATATATTTATATATATATATATATATATATATATATATATATATATATATATTAGTATATTTTGGTAGCAGTCTTTCCTGTAGACATATATTATTAAATATGACCGAAAAAGTAAGATTAATAATTCTAACACGAATTTTCTCGATCTTCCTTATGTTTCTTTTTACTGTAAACGGTAAATGAAAAATCAATTCTCCAAAATTCATTTTTATTTCTAGTCTGACGCGACACTTGAGCGTGTTTCATAAAACTTATTACATTTTCAAAGACTTTAGTTTATTCACATACAACTTATAACTGAACAGCATTGGCTCTTATACCTGCATTTGGGTGAGGTTATGTAATACAATAGTGGGGTGAAAAACAAACTTTCAACAAAACACAGAACACGGAACAATGGGTATAAGTTAAAGGGAAGAATAGATATGTAACTGCAGAAGGCCTATTGGCCTTCTTGATGCTTCTATATTGGAGCTTCCATATTTCTTGATGCTTCTGTATTGGAGCGTAGTCTTGAAGTGGGTAGAATATAGTTGTGCATTAATTGGCTGTTGATTGCTGGTGTTGACTTCTTGATGTGTAGTGCCTCGCAGATGTCAAGCTGCCTGCTGTCGCTGTATCTATCAATGATTTCTGTGTTGTTTGCAAAGATTTCTCTGGTGATGGTTTGGTTGTGGGAAGAGATTATATGTTCCTTAATGGAGCCAATGTTGCTTATGCATCGTTAAACGCCTGGAAAGAGATGTTGTTGTCTTGCCTATGTACTGAGTTTTTTGAGGCTTACAGTCCCCAAGAGGGCATTTGAAGGCATAGACGACGTTGGTCTCTTTTAGAGCGTTCTGCTCCGTGTCTGGAGAGTTGCTCATGAGTAGGCTGGCCGTTTTCTTGGTTTTATAGTAAATCGTCAGTTGTATCTTCTGATTTTTATCTGTAGGGATAACATTTCTATTAACAATATCTTTCAGGACCCTTAGTGTAATAATTTCACACCTGCATACAATGCCATCTTACATATATTTTACATTTTATCCCCAACTTTACCCCAACTGGAGATACATATATATTTTTTTCTTCCAATAATATAGTATTTGCTTGGAATTCTTTATAGAATTTTCACATAATTTATTGGTTGCATGGGGTTTATGTTCTCCTATTCCACATTCCATAACATGGCATTTATTCACATTAAATTCCATTAGCCAAGTGGTGCTCCATATGCTTATTTTGTCTTCCCTATTATCTAACCATCATCATCAAACATGTTCATATAATTATGTATTCTATCTGTTAGATAGTTTATCTAGACAATGAACATTATCGATGCCAGAACTAAACCCTGTGGTACTCCACTCGTGACATTTCTCCAGTCCGATACATTGCCTCTGATTACTGCCCTCATTTTTCTATCAGTTTGAATTTTTTTAATCCATGTTAGAAGCTTACCTGTCACCCCTCCAATATGTTCCAGTTTCCAGAATAAACTCTTATGTGGAATTCTGTTGAATGCCTCTTTTAGGTCCAGATAGATGCAGTCAACCAGTCATCTCTGAAAGTCATCTTTTTCCTGTAAAATTTCTGCTGCTCGATCATAGTAACTGATTAAATTTGTTACACAGGATCTTCCATTTTGAAAACCATGTTGACTGTCTGATATTATAAAGTTTTTCTCCTGGTGTTCTACCAGTTTAGTTTTACTTGTTTTTTCCAATATTTTTACTGTTTCACTTGGCCAACTGCTTTGTTCTTACTTAGATCCTTGAGCAATTTTTTAACTGTGTACGTACATGCAGTGTTTTTATAAATCTTTATTTTTTCCAGCACGCACAAGGAAGCTTGATTCAGATAAACTTACATTAGGATCAGTAGGAGCTAGCCATAATGCCCTGGAAAAAAATCATGACGAGCTACAAGTGCAGCAGGTGCAAGAAGAGCAACAAGTAAAAAAAAATCCGCAGGTGCAACAAGTGCTACCATTAGCAATCATTCAGAAGCAGCAAAAACTACATGCAGTAAAATGTGAACCACAGGGAACTAAAGAAAAACAATCAAGTAACAACGGAATGGGAATTTTAAAATACCTGAGGAAACAGGTAAAAAATGACAAATAGAAATGATTCCTTAAACATTATTTGGTAGTTTATAGGTATTTTACTTATAATACTTTATATTATGTCTACAGTTTATAATTTAGTTCACAGTTAATTGTAAACTTCCTTATCTTACATGAAGGATTTTTACTGTTTTTCATTTTAAAAACTTATTAGTATCATTTATAGTTTAGTGTCAATTCACTTATAATACAATATATTGAATAATTTACTAAATTAGTTTAACTATAATAAATATAAATAAACATTTTTACCCCAGGATGAGTTTCAGTCACCCTACCCAATGTTTCATTATTACTAATCTTGTGAGAGGTAGCTTATTGTGCAGCCCATACTCATTCTGTGAGTGTTAGTTTATTGTGCACCCCATAGTCATCATGTCACCCAAGCCTGCTGCAGCTGCACCTGAAGGGTGGTGTAGGGAACCATTAGTGTACTATTATGATCTGAGAGAGAGAATGCTCTGTAGACAGAGCATCAATATGGCTTAAGGCATTGAGCTTTGCCTCAAGATGAAGCTTGGGCTGATCTCTGATTTGATTCTTGGGAGTCTTCATTTATGTGCACCCCATACTAAACCACTTTGTAGTAATTTATTGCGCAACCCATACTCATCCTGTTACCAGTAGTTTGTGCAACCCATACTTATCCTGTGATCCCTATCCCTCTACTTCAAGTCCCTCAAGGGGCGCACGAATTCAGTTTGGCATACCGCATCCTGTCTTCCCATCCCTAGCTACTGACCCATCACAATATACATCCTGCCTTCCCATCCCTAGCTACTGACCCATCACAATATACATGTAGAGTGTTTTCTGTAGGCAATTTTCAAATTATACAATCATATGTTGCCCTCAGCTCTCCTATTTCATACATACTTTTTTTCTTTTGCAAGGGAGTAATTACTACATCTACATTACAATCCTCCCATGGTGGTGTGAATTTTCTCTTGGGCACAGCAATACACTCTGTAATAACATCGTACTTAATAACATTAGAACATGAGGTACTCATATATGCTCTTTTCTTCATCATACATTGTTCATTACTTCCTACCTTTTGAACCGAGAGGATTAATTCATTAGCTTCCCCACCTCTCATTAATCTAATGGCAGAGGCTACATTTATCTCTGCAATTCTATCCCCAATACTCTGCAGATTCAATTCCATCTTCATTTTCTCAATCATAGCATTTCTTGGGCATCCTAAGATAATTCTCATGGCTTCATTTTGTACCTTCTCCAACTTCCCCATCCTACCTTTACCAAAACAAGAAATAACAGGTGCAGCATAATCAATAAGGGATCTTACAATACTCAAGTATATCATTCGTAGCACAGGGACTCCCATTCCTTTTCCACAGCATGCCAAGGCCTTCAGAGGTTGTAATTAGTTCACCAATCCCATATGGTGACACAGGTTTCCGAAATTATCCACCACTAGTTTGTAAAGTCACTGGTTTGCCTTGTAAAGCAAACTAGTGGCTTTACAAGATTGTAAACACATCATGTTATGTACTTTCATAAACCCAATGTAACTTCTTGAATATATATAAAAATAATTATATGAATAGTTTCTGGTGTAATCCATACTCATCCTATGTGTGGTAGTTCATGTGTACTCTATATTCATCGTAATGCGTAATAGGGCTTTAGGCATTGTATGTACTAGCTCTATCTATAAATCCATCAACTTTGTATCTTACCTTGTATGTATGTACCTTATCTAAATAAAAATTTATATATTTATTTATTTATATTTATTATAAAGACTAAAGTCGGCAAAGTTACCCGTGAACGCGCAAAATCAGTAAAATGTATTTACTCGTTTGGGTCGGGCGCTTTTCACACACGTCCGCTACGTGAAGTCCATGAAGAGCAACCTCCGCGGCGACTGGATGTGGTACGACGAGGCATTCAGGTGGGACAAGGAAAGGTCGGGCTGCCCATGGACCGCTCTAAGACTAGACCTGGAGATTCGGTCCGTACAACGTGCAGCGCAGGAGCCGTTTCAGGTGGGGCCTCGCGCCGCCGCCTCCCCAGCCGAACGTTCACACTACTGCAAGGGCCTACGGGCTACCACCGGGATACTGCTACGCTTTCCACGCAACCGGGACAGGCTGCTCCGTCCCCTCCTGCACCTTCAAGCACTCTGCCCCGCTGCCACAAGTGACATCCTGCCTACTGCCCGTGCCCCCAGGCCAAGCCTCGATTCGCCGCCGCTAAGGAGAATCGTTCCTGTCGCCCCACTCAGGACAAGAGCAGGAAGAAAGACACGTCACAACGCCAGTGGACGCAGACGCGCTTGATGCTTTTCCTAGTACCTATGCTAGACAGGGAACTGAGCCTGGGGCGCATAGCGGGCCCCTTCGAGGTCCCCCCCATTCGAGAACTTCAAGTGTTCTCCTATAGCCCTGAGAGAAAAGTCTACGCCGGGAAAATACAGGCTACTCCACATCCTCGGCCACCCCTATACCGCCGAGAGCGTCAACGCCAACATCCCGCGGGAGACGACAACTGAGACCTTAGTGGTCAGACGCTCGCCGGGGGCGCACTTGGCAAAAATGTGATTTAGCAGAGGCTTTACGGATCATCCCAGTCAACCCAGCGACTACCACCTACTCGGCTTCGCCCACGGAGGGCAGTACTACTATGGAAAAATGCTCAGCATGGGGGCGGCACATTCCTGCAGGATCTTCGAGACGTTCTCCGACGCCCTGCAATGGATCCTCGTGGAGAAGTTCGGCGTGCGGGATGCCGTGAAGGTGCTGGACGTTTTCATCCGCGTGAGTTCTACCTACGAGTGCTTGCGGAGATTGCGGGTGTTCATTGCCCTCGGTGAGCGCCTAGGCGTTGCCCTGGCCCCCCACAAGACTGCGGGCCCCCGCTCCTGCCTCACCTTCCTTGGACTTGAAATCGACGCCCGACGTATGGAGACAAGGCTGCCGGACGACAATAGGACGAAGTACATGACTGCAGTGGAAGATGCTCTGCGGGTCGAGAGCCTTCCCCTGCGGGACCTGCAGGGGATTATCGGCAAACTGCAATTCGCCACGACAATCATACCGGGGGACCTGCTACAGAGCGCTCTTCTCCCTCGCCTTCTAAGCCTGCCTCCGGCTAGGGGAGGTGACCTATACGGGGAAGGGGCAACACACACTACGCTTGGACCAGTTAACGTTATTGCGGACGGGGATCGACATCGCGTTTGCCTCCTACAAGCACAGTGCAGGGCGTACCCCCACTTTAACTCTGAGTGCAGACCCCTACTGCAAGTACCGCCCGGTACGTGCCATGGCGAACTACTTAAGACGACGGGGCTTGGGACCAGGACCTATCTTCCTGGGCGAATCGGGCTTCCCGGTCACCAGACAAGATTTCACATGGGTGCTCTGTGCCGCAGGTGGGAAAGTGATGCGTTCCACACCTACGTCAGGCAAGACTTCATTCCATTACCTCGATAAGTTTCTTCTGCGGCCAGCGGGCACCTCGCCCTTCGGGGGGTGGGGGACCGGCTTCGCTGGCCTGCGGAGTGGGGGTGCTGCGCCGGATCCCCAAGTCTAGGGCTGCCCGCAGCTACTTACCATATGTCAAGTGCTCACTTGTAGTGCAAGTTTGGGGTTGCAGACTTTACATGTACTGGGCACTAGCATATCATTACCCCTGGAAATTATTAACTATACTATGCCCTCTGTGTATACAGAATATATTTCTACATACTGTACTGGCTGTGCCACTCAATTATCTCTGGCATTGTTTTTAATTATAGCATTAAGCTGATTGCGAGTACTGCAACATTGCTTCGGCTAGCTGCCACTAGGCACGGTTAATGTCCTATGACTTATTCCCTTAGTTGCATCTTTGCAGTACTGGCATTCTACTCAGACATGTTACATGCCTTCTCTTATATTGTGGTACAGCAGTTGCGCTACTTACCATATGTCAAGTGCTCACTTGTGTGCAAGTTTGGGGTTGCAGACTTTACATGTACTAGGCACTAGCATATCGTTACCCCTGGAAACTAGTAACTATTCTATGCCCTCTGTGTATACAGAATATATTTTATACATACTGTACTGGCTGTGCCACTCAATTATCTCTGGCATTGTTTTAATTATAGCTTTAAGCTGATTGCGAGTACTGCAACATTGCTTCGGCTAGCTGGCACTAGACACGGTTAATGTCCTATGACTTATTTCCTTTAGTGCATCTTTGCAGTACTGGCATGCTACTCAGCCATGTTACACGCCTACTTGGATATTGTGGTACAGCAATTGCTCTGTAAACATTAGTTAATAAATTAAGGTCCCCCCACTCCTGGTTTGTTTTCTCCCCGATCAGAAATAGAATTTTAACAAATATTTTAACTTTTGGACACTTTTTGACGCTCATCACCACAAAATTATTTATATCTTTCCAGTATCCTGACATCAATTTCTAATAGCTGCTAATAAGACCAGTCTCGACCCACTGGACTTAGGTCATTCATGAAGAACAGTGAACTACAGTACCATCTATCAGAGGATATTCAAAATGTTCTTGATATCATTCAAATAGTCAATACGAGAGCAGAATACATAAGTGATGTCAGAGAAATCATATTGACTGACTGAGCCAATGTTTTGGATACTTCGCTAAGATTTCGGGCAGCACATCATTATGAATGAAGTACTTACACATTTCTTGGAACTATATTGATGGTGTTATCTCTAAATGGGGGATATTTGGCAAACTGGGGATATTTGGCTAAATTTCTGGTAGCAGATCATTTTGAATGAAATATTTACACATCGCTGGAACATTGGTTATAGTCTCTATATAGAGACTATAACTAGAGACTAGAGACTATATATAGTCTCTATTATAGTCTCTTATAGCCCTCTCCCCCTCTCTCGCCCTCTCCCCTCTCTCATCTCCTCGTCCCCCTCTCTCTCTCACTCCTCTTCTCTTGCTGTCAGAGAATTTCTTGGATTTCTTATCTCTTGCCCTCCTCTCTCTCTCGCCCTCCCTCCTCCCCTTTTTTCGCCCTCCTCTCTCTCTCTCTCTCCCCCCCTCTCCCCCTCCCCTCTCTCCTCCTCCCCCCTCTCTATCGCCCTGCCTCTATCTCTTGCTCTCTCTCTCTCTCTCTCTCTCTCTCTNTCTTTTATACCTTGTGAAGTGTGTTGTTGTTGGTCCTTCCCGCCGGTGCTTGTTTGATTTGTTTATATGTTCCTATGTTTTGTTTTATTGCTGCATGTTACATGTTTGTTATTGTTTTAATATTTGTGTCTTGTTTTATGCTGTGTTTCTCATGCGTTTCTCCATTTTGCTTGTTGTTGCCCTGTGCTGTCGGTCCTGGCCGGTGGCTTCTTGTTTTGTTAATTTTGTTTTCATGTTATTTTATTGTATTTATTGTATTTACCCTTGCATGTAAAAAAAAAATGTACACACACAGTACCATCACTTTCATGTACAAACTACAGCAGGCCACTTCTCATTCCGCAACGTATATGCCAGAAGCCAGAAACTCAATGTAACATTGCTCCCAGATCTAGATAATCATACATGGGACAATATACATGGGATATTTTAATGCTTGACATATTACGCTGGGAAGCATTACTAACAACGATAATGGATGCAAATTTATAAATATGTTTATGACAACAGATTAACCGTGTATACTACCAATACCCAAACTCATTTATTGGGAGGCAGACTTGACTATGTAATGGGTAGAAAGTTTGTGCAAGATAGAATGGAATGTTCGTTGGTAAATCACTTGGTTAGTGATCACTATGCAGTTTCTGCTACCTATGAAGTACAGTGTGGTGTACCTAATAGACATCAGAGACGGAAAATGAATATTCCATATGGCTTGCATGACCACTTTATTAATTGTATATCAAAATGGTATCAAGATTACACAATAGCGAATGTAGGAGCCTTCTCCAAAGATCTCGTTGATACGATTACTACCTACTACAACGCATGGGTGTGTTGGGGAACAGGTCGTTAGCCTAGTAGAAGTGGGCAATAACTACCACCACCCAAGTGGGTCCTTGACCCCATATTTGTTAAAGAACATGAACGAGTAAAGCATCTTGGAGATACGTACAAACGAACCAAAGCACAAGGTGACTTGCATGCATTTCTAGTTGTAAATAGAGAGGTGAGAGACATGAGCAACGCCATACGTAATAAACATTGGGAAGAGTTCCTACAAAGTATAAATGAGCAAACAACACTTGTTGAAGTTTGGGAAAAGATACGAAAAGTCTCTAGAAGCAGCCCACCCAAACCACTGCACCACAGCCCACTAGAACAAGCAGACATTCTCCTTGTTCAATGGGCACTAACATCGAGGTACGACTCACTCCCAATTAACATACAGCACAAACTTAATGACACACGCCCCATCAGACAACGAACCATCAATCTTGCCTGTACAGCTATCGACGTGTCGGACCTTAATGATGGAACTGAATGGGAATTAAATCATGCACTAAAGATGGTAAAATCAACTGCTCCTGGAGAGGACGGTATTACTTACAGTCTACTGAGATTAGTCTCACACGTATCAGGTAATCCACTTTTAGTGTTATACAGAATGAGTTTAAGTGAAGGGGTACTCCTTCACTTAAACTCATTCTAATATCATCATTATATTACTATAATATATTACTTCTAATATCTCATTCTAATATCATTATATTACTATAATATATTACATTATAATTACTATAATATATAATATATATTACTATATTATAGTAATATTACATCAGGTAATATTACCTGATGCTTGGACAAAGAGTGTCATTGTTCCCATCCCCAAACCACACAGATAATTATAGACCCATATCTCTAACATCGTGTGTTTGCAAAGTGCTTGAACGTACTGTTTTTAACCGACTCATGTATCGTATACAGGGCACCTGTCACCCCCAACTGTTTGGATTTATGCCTGGGCTCAGTACACAGCACTGTTTTGCTGAGTACTTCGCAAATATTGAAGCTTGCCCTCAAACAGTCTTCATCGACCTAGAAGCAGCTTTTGATACAGCAAACAGAGAAATCATACTGGAACAGCTTGCCGAGCTGGGAAAACAAGGAAAATTACTGAAGTGGATAAAGGGTTATTTGTCTAATCGAGCAGCATATGTTTTGTTTAATGGTGTTAAAGCACAGAGAGCAAACATTTGAACTGGGAATTCCACAAGGAGGGGTCCTCAGCCCCTTGTTGTTCAACGTTCTGATGCATAAACTTATTAAAGATCTTCCATCTAATAATGAAGACACTGTCATTTGTTATGCTGATGATATATTTTTACAGGCTGCCTCCGAGCCTAGAATGCAAGTTCTGCTCGATGCTTTTGCTACTAGAGCTGAGGAATGTGGCCTCCTTATCTCTGTACAGAAAACTCGTGCCCTCATTCCATGTGGTATTCCACCAGCCAATTATCATATAGATTGGCGAGCACTTGAGAACTGCAAGTCTTACAGATACCTTGGTGTCCCCATTAACGACCCTGGGTACCTTTCTTCTCTCAAGAGGAGATTGTGGGAGAGATTAAAGCCCTTGCGGGTCCTTGTTGGTGTCAATCATGGAATTAACGTGAGACTTGCTAGAATGTTTTATGTATCATTTATACGCTCTGTGATTGACTACAATGCTCTACATCTCACACTGTATACTGACAAAGAGCTGAAATCTCTTGAAACCTGGCAAAATGAAGCTATGCGTCTCATCCTTGGGGCTCCAAAGTTCACGAGAATAGTTTATATGAGAGCAGAGTTAAAATAACCTACCATAAGTGAGAGAATTTTGTCTATTAGCACTGTTTTCGGCGTGAAGGCATTGAGTAGATCTAGACAACACATGAAGTTTCAAGCTAAACTTTCTAATATGCTGCACTCACCTGAGGTCTATAGAAGAAGAACGAAATCTGATTATGTATTTTGGTTCTACAAGGTAGCCATCTCCATCAAAATATTAAATATGTACCCAACTCAATTAATGGTTAATGAACCAATTATTCCATGGGTTAACTGGGATCTATCAGTTGATTTTGTAAATGCGCCCAAGAAAGATAGTGTGCACTCTACATTATTAAAACAGTTAACACTGAAAAGCATCACTGAAAGTACTCCGAGTATGGGTAACGATGTGTATCAGTGCTATACCGACGGTTCTGTAGAAGAAGGTGGACGATGTACCGGATGTGCATGAAATATATTTGAACAATCTTCTCTCGTACATACAGCAATGAAGCGCGTTAATGACGGAGCAAGTACAACTCAAACCGAACTTGCAGGCATATACCTCGCCACTGAATTTTTAAAAGACAAAGGCAGTGGACTTATATACTGTGACTCGCATAGTGCACTCCTGGCATTGAACGCACATAGTAGTGACACCCAGAAAATAGTCAGTGATATTCGAATGAATGTTTTAGCTGTGTCAGGGTTCACTCCCTTCCAACCTGTGGTTGGGGTCGTCCCACGGGTCTTAGCCCCTCAGTACCGGGCGCCACTGCTCGCCCTTGGGCTCCCCTAGTCAACTAAGGGCTGGCCTTATACACCACCAGCGAGTGGGAAGGTTCAAGCTTCCTATAACTCACCTAAACCTGCCAGTCCTGACACTGGAACGCTTTCTTGGATATCTGGTCTAATCAGGTCGCCAGCTGGGTGTTTATGCTCGTGTCCCAACAACACGTCAATGGTCTTAATGGTTATCTTAATCAGGGATGCAATATCATGTGCAGTACAAGGTGTCACTAATGGTCTCAAATATATATACAGCCCTAGAGAATGGAGGC